>ML828872.1:10113-30200 GCA_009831015.1 Picea engelmannii
CAATGTTTATGATTGGAAAAACCGTTAAACTTTTAATGTCAAGAACTAATGCTAGATTAAAATCTAGCATTACTTGAGTTCGACAAAATTCCTCATGATATATGCACTTCAAAGTGATTTTAAGCTAAGATATGGTTTGGGCTGCCTTGGGAAGAGGCCAAATAAAACCTCAAAATTAAAACTTTAGACTCAAAAGCAAATTCCCGTTGAAAAATTACATGACCTTGTTTAAACTTTGGTTAAAGTCCTTGGTTTCCGTGCTATACTAATAAAACGCTGGAAAACCAATTACTATTAGTCCTTACATCTCGAAGGAAAAGGACTAATAAGATAAACTTAAACTTTGTTGCATTTTTATTAGAGTGTTATTTGGTGCTTTATATTAATGTTTATGTGCCCATAATTTCATAATTTCACAAGTTTTTTATGATAATTATTCTATGTTTAAGTTATTTTTACTTGTTAACTTGGATCATAGTTATATATTGAAAACAATGTAATAGACAAGTTTATATTTTCTTCACCTTTATGACTATTAACATAGTATCATTTTTATAAAATTAAATTTTTTATAATATTTTATAATAACAAAATTTAGCTTTTAATATTATAAATTAACAATAATTATATTATGTAGTGTTAAACTGGTGGTATTAACATTATTTATATTAAATGATGTTAAAGTAGTGGTAATGTTCATTAATATTAATGAAAATGGTGTATATTAAATTGGAAAGTATAATAACATGGTGTTAAATCTTTCTTTTTTACATTAACATGTACAAACATAATTTAATTATTAAAAATGATATATTGTAAGTTGACAAGTATGTCAATAAAGTGGTTCTAATATAATATTCTTGTATTTAATTCCCATTTTAGTGATGTATACTGTACATATGATATTTGGTCATGGGTCAAGTGATATAATATGTAAACATGATATAATATGTAAACATTGTATATAAAAAATAATAAATAAAATGTAATGTCGATTGTAGATGGATAAAGATGAAGTCATGGGGGCTAAGTTTTCCACAAGAGAGGAGGGGTCTAAGGGGGTTTTATTCATGTGTTTTAAATCCCAAGCCATTCCTAAACATATTGTTTTGCATGAACCTTCTAATTTGTTCCTTGAGAGTATGAGAGACGAATCATTGAATGCATATAAGAGGGTGGGTGTGAGAAGTCAAATTCATTAGTTATTGAGAACATGAGACTGGAGTACAATCAACATTGGGGAGAGTGAGAGTCAACCTGCTTGGGGGAAACATGGAAATTCATATGGAAAAAGAGAGGAGTTTTTACAAACAGATTTTGGGAAACAAGGAGGAGGAGAGCATGGAAGTTTGAAGGAAACCATAGTGGGCATGTGTAGTGGTTGTTTTGGAGATGTAGAATGCATGAAGAGGCATATTGCTAGGTATCTAGAGTCAGAATACGTGATAGAAATTACCCTACTAGTAATGAGCTTGTGGTTGTGCATTTTTCATTGCAAATGACATCTTTGGAGTCCTTGGCAAGAGATATTCCTAGCTAACTTGTGTTGGAGCCTTGGAGGGAAGTGGGAAGGCCTGAGGGGCTATGTGTAGTGAATGGGAATCCCATTCTTTGGGTTGTTCAAGTTGATAGGAAGAGAGATGGAAGATTGAGATAACTTTAGGAAAAATTAGTTGGTTGTGGGAGAATTTAGCCTGTGAGTGGACAATGGAGAGACATCCTCTCTAGTTGATTGCTAGCCCCAACTTAGGGGTGGATTGTTATTGATATTTGGAGAAAATATTCTATGGTTGGGTGGAATGCTCGTCCTCTACATTTGGTTGCACAATCGTTATTAAAATATAAGTGTTTTATCTTTGTGTCTTACTTTTATTATGGTTTCTTTTGTTGTGTAGTACTCTGTGCTTTGAGTGAATTATCAATCATGGGTGAGTTGAGACCTCACACTTTATGGGGAATCTATTACACACCTAAATGTCACACCACCAAATGTCTCACTTAAATGTAATAAGTTTCGTATGCACCTTACTAAGTTTCGCATGCACCTTACTAAGTGTCACAACTTTGACACCATGGAAGAACGTTTGTCATACTACCTAGTCATTGTGGAGGAGAACAAAACATCATGAGAAGGTCGAAACAATGCATTTTACTTTGAGATTTGGACCATTTTTGAAGGTCAATGCTCCCCTGCCCATGTATAAGGAGCGTTGTCAATGCTCTGTGCTCAACTTTTGGGGAGCATTGAAGTGGTTAGAGAGAGTTATGGATAGACCACCTTATTCTAAGGGTTAGTCCTGAGAACATGAATTCAAGGATTCAAGTCATATCTATTTGCTCCATCCTAGGCACTACATCCCAACTTATGGAGCTAAATCCTCAACCATTTCCCAAAATAGTTCATGGTGGTTAAGTCTCCAACTCCTATATAATGAGGGAATTTTGGGTGAAAAGGGACGAGAATCCATGAGAGCATCATAATTCTGATCTTGAGAAATTCAAGAGAGGGATGGATAAGATAGTTTGGAGGAGTTGTTGTAATGCCAAAGTTGGATTGTAAGTTCTTCACTATGGCTTTCTATTAATACATAACTTGTCCTATTCCCTTCATGTTTTTTGTCACTTGTCACACGCATGTCTATTCTTGTTAAATTCATCATAGATAACTCTATTGTCACCTAAAATATAGAGTAGAAGAAAATAGATTCATCTTTGTTCATTGCAGGTCCTATCTTGTGCCTAGGAGCTTGGTCAGCAACGTTAAAGGATAAAGAACTGAGGACAACCATCATAAAAAGGTAGGTCATCCATCTCTTTCATGTTCATATGATTGTTGAAATAGGTCTAAAGGGAAGGGGTCTTGATCCAAAGGGGGGTTTCACCTGTCCACAGGGGGAACTTTACCATAACAATCATATTTTGTTGTGTATGAGTATGACTAAGATGTATTTAGCTTAATGGTATCATAAATTTTAAAATTGTTCTGGGTTTAGTAGTGGGGAACAACATAGATTGGTATTAGAGCCACAAGTTCAACATCGAACCTCCATGGACCAGAGTCAACATGTTGAAGAATATTTTGTAATTGAAAAGTTAAGAGGAGATATGAAAATTGGTTATTAGAACTCCTAGTCAAAGATTTGGAAAACTGGTCAAAATTGGGATTTACAGAATGATCATGGAAAAATTGGGTGAAATTGGGAAGAAGCCTGAAATTTTGAAGGAAAAATTCATTGATAAATTGGCGTGGAATGATGGATTATGGGTGAAAATATCGAATCAACATTATTAGGGATAAATTGGTCACAAGAAGCTCATTTACAAAGTTTTTGTGGTAGCATGTGAGATTTTTTTTTTTTTTCTTAAGTACCTTTAAACCAAATTTAATCAGAGTCGTCCGATCAGATCATCCTCAGCTGTCTGATATGTCAATATTAAGAAATATTTTTAGTCATCATGCATAATTAATTTAATCAAGTCTATTGGATTGAATATATCCTAGTCATTAGATCTATTATGATTAAGTGGTAGGGGTGGCAGAACTCGAAAAATCCATAAATTTTTTTAAGTAAGATTTTATGAAAATGTTGGATGCGAGATGGTCGAACTGGGAAGTGGAGCCATGATCATGTCATAATCCAAAAATTCAGAAAATACTTTAAGTTCTCTTTTTGTAAAAAGACAGATGTTGGATGGTAGAACCTGGAAGTGGAACTATGACCATTCAATAATGTAGAAATTCAAAAAAATCATTTAAGTGAATTTTATCGAAAATTATGGATTTCAAATAACTGAGGCATGTGCCACATCACTAGTGCCACATCAAAATTCCATGTCAATGGAGTGTCCTATCAACAAGGCCACGATGGCACGTCATGATGGCGAAAAAAGGAAAGTTTTGGAAATGATGGAGGCTAGATGGTGGAACCAGGAAGAGGAACTATTACCGCTCAAGAATCCAAAAATATGGGAAAGTATTTAAGTAAGTTTTATAGGAAAGACAGATATTGGATGGAAAAATAGGGAAGTGGAACCATAACCATTTGGAAATACAAAAAAAATCTTTGAGTGAACTTTTATTGAAAGGCCAGATAAAGGTGTCGAACATTGATTCATGTTGGAACCTTGACCATCCCATAGTATAAAAATGTGAGATTTCTAAATTTTTTCATTAGAAGCGCCAATCAAATTCAGATGATATGAATATCCAGGAATTTGGAATGCGCCATAAGCCCCTTATTTGAATGAAAATTTGGATCCAAATTTCTATCAATAACAATCACATTAATCAATTTTGATGTCATATGAAATATTTTCTGGGGATTGACCAATGAAGGGATTCCATAAGGACCTAGAATGAGACACTAACAAACACGTCAACAAAAATAGAGAATTTACAAAAATAAATTGAATCCAAAAACTTGTTTTGGCTATAACATTCATAATCAGACAGAATTTTTGGGGTATGTCTATAATGACAAGGGCTACAAGAATGCAAGTGAGGGCCACTGGCTAATTGTACTTAAATTTTCTAAAAAATGTGAATTAATGTTTTTTTAAAGATATGGGTCCTCCTCAATAATCGCAGCTTAGATAAAGGTGAAATTTTGATTGATATCCCAAAAATTAGGAATGAAGGTAGTCATTTGGGCTCCTAAAAAATTAAAAAAGGACTTGGTATGGGGATACTGAAATAGTGCAATATCCACTACTCCAATGGGTGTTTCAGGGATTTTTGGAAACTTTATAGGAGATAAAGGGACCCCATATCACCAATATAGAAAATTTTCTTTAGTCTACATTTTTCATACACATCAATCCAAACAACTTTGTCTTGACGTAGTTTTGCTCAGTTTTGTTCAGTTTGGGAGATATCCAATTTTGGCTAAAAATTCCAAGTCCGAAGAAAGTGCAAAAGTGTAAAGTTGTCAATTCTAGATTGATACATAATTTTGTTGGAGCATCAGATTCCAAATCTGAAAGTTGTTGTGTATTCCCAATCATAAATCATATATGTTCCTAATATAAACGTTTTTTTTTTTATTCTTGACCCTTTTTCTATTACAGGGGAAAAAGATGGTCCCTCAACAAAATTTCATTAGCGAGGACAGAGCACAAATGAGTAGAAGTTGGAAAACTGATTTAGAGGAGAATGTATCTAAATAATCATAATTATATTCCAATGCACGCCTACCTCATAAATTTAATTGAAGAATGAACTATAGTCTAATTAATGGAATATTTTACAATATGCATGATTCTAACAATAATTGTTACATGCATATTTTTTGCAGAATTAGAGATGCATGAAAGCATATTTGGTTCCTATATGAGAACTAGGTATATGGAGGATGCCTAAGGATCTTACAATGATGAGGAGGAGCTCAAAGGTCTACATGTCAACATGGGAAATGTAGAGACTAAGTCCAATGGAAGAAGTAGGATGGAGCTTGTGGACATGGATGAAACTATGAGGATCATGCAGAGAGAAGTGTAGATCTATAGGGAATACAATGAAAGGACGATGAGGGCTCAGGAGGAGTTCCTACAGTGTCTAAATATGCTAGAGAGATAAGTCAATAGGGATTCTAGCACAAAAAAAGAAGCTAGTGATAGACAAGTGGAAACATCTAGATCTCATGATAAGAGGGATGGCCACACGAAATATAGGAAATCAAGGAGTGTGACAAGAAATCATCATTCACCAAGACAATCAACTAGAAGAGAACATGAATATTCAGGGCCAGAGAATATCCCAAGTGTGCCCCCTATTAGAAAGCAGAGGAAAAGGCCCAAGTCAGATACTTTGCAATAAGAGCTTAGCAAGCTCAAGCCACCAACTTTTGATGGAGAACATAGAAGGGGAGAAGAGGTTGAATCCTATTTGTTGGGAATGACTAAATATTTATAATTGCATGATGAATCTGTTAGCACTTTGTAAATTTGTTCAGCTGATAAAATAAACGACAGAGGTAACCTACAAACCAACTTTAGAATTGGGTACTAGCCTGCTCAGCTTAGAGAGGGATCTCTCATGTCACATGTTATTTCTTTGACAATCAATGGCTAGTTTTTGTTGTTTTGGGGTTGTTTTATAAATTTGCTAGCAAGGAAGGGGAGGGACACTTAGGGCTATGGAGTCAAACTTTTGAAAGTGAATGGAAACACTGACTGTCCAATAGAATTCTCCAGAGGATAAAGGATAAATGAGGCGATGAATTTGAGTTCTAAATTGTAATTTGTAGAGTGTAAGAAGAAAGGATAAAACATGTAATTGCATCAGAGCATTAATGAAATGAATTCTGAATTAGTTAGGAAGAACTTAACACAATTTAAATTGCTTAATCCAAGAGCATCACAAGATCAATTATGGGCCTTTAACTATCCAATTTAAACAGAAGACAATATAAATGGAATAAAAAACACAGGAAATGCATACAAAGAGAGAAGACAAAACTCATCACCACCATTAGAATCTTTTCATGGAGACTTAAAAGACTTATGCATATGTATTCTATTCAGCTTCAGAAAATTACATTCAAGTTCAAACAACTAAATCGTTCCCTTGCACTTTTGCCAACATGAATACATTTGGAACCTCTAATACTTATACAATTCGAGTTCCTTCGGTTTGAAACCGATTACAATGGTTGAACTGAAACGTTTCAACTTCTAACAACTAATTAAAATAATTACAAATGATAGTTTCGGTATGGGAACCGATTACAATTATTTAATAAGGAATTTTTTTATGATCCAACTGTCGATCCCTCTGACACTTCAAATCCTTCCTTTGACACTTGTTCCATTCTGGTCTTCTGTCTGATCTACCATCTTCAGCAACACTTGGACATCATTTACAGGACCCTGGAAAACTACACTTTGTTTTACCCAACTATATTATCTCCTTCCATTGCAAGTCAGAAGGGATATCATAATCCATCATCTCTTTGATTAGGATCTCCAAGTCAATGCATGATGCATATGTCATGACTGGTAGTCCAATCTTCACTGTTTTGAACTGATTCAAAATCTCGAAATTTGTAATCAAATGTTCAACTAGGGTTGCTCCTTTCAGGTTTTCCTTCATGTTTTCAAATTTGGAGTGATCCATTATGCATTGAGTGAGGTGAGAGTTGTATTCTTATTGATCATATAAATTTCCTTTACCATCCCAAAATGGTGGGATGCCTTTAATAAACAATTATTCAAAGAGGTCCTTGAATTCTTGCACACTTTGTTCCATCTGTGTTTCCTTGGTTTGGACTAATTTTAGCAGGTTATGTTTAGCAATAACCCTTATGGCCTAGATGATCAATGTAGTTCTATATTAAACCCAAATGGTTTGAAGTTATGTAGTAGGGATGGAGTTTAGCAGGTTTATGACATTTTGGGCCCAGTCTTATGGTTTCTTTGCTAAGGTCTCATTTACAACAGTGCACCTGCTTCTAGTTGTGATGGCCATGTTGTCTTTATGATTGATGAAGTTTAAATACACTCTGAACTTGGCAACTTCAACAGCTATAGAATCCCAGATGATGTGATTGGATCCCTGCAACAATCATTTTCCCCTTAATCTCATTTTCATATTGCTATCATTTCCTACGAGAGTTGATTATCCTTCTGAAATTGAGCCATTATTTCATCCTTAGCTTTCAATTCCTTCTTCAATTTCTCTATGTCCCCCTTTAACCCCTTGATTTCCCCTGCCTTCAGGCTAACTTGTGCCATAACATGGACAAGTCCTTCAATGCTTGTCTTAGCTTCTGCAACAGAAGACAACTACAACTTTGTTCAACAATTATGCCTGTCATTGTGTCTAATTCACCTTTTTCTATTCTATCCGCAATACCTTAACCTTGTAGTTCAATGCTTGTTGTCGAAATGCTTCTTTTTCCTGTTCTAGAGAAACCAATTATGTTGTTTGTGGATTCTTTGTGGTAGACATTTTGAGTTTCTTCTTCAAGATTTGAATCAACTTGTCTTTCTGTTAAATGAGGATTTCACCCCTTGAGTGCCTTTGGATTCTAGCCTCTTGAACTGAGTCTACCAAGCTCTGTTGGATGCCTTTTCTTGCCTCAACTACCCTTCCAATTTTATTGCATAAGATGACAGCTTTGAATTTTTCAAACTTAGACCCAAGTAATCAGAATACAACATATCACTGGTATTCTTATGGAACTTGTGTTTGTCTAGAGAACTGATGTTGTTGTACTTTATCTCGATCTCAAATACTTTGTCTTCATCTGAAATTGATATATTTAAGGTCCTCTTCTCTATATCTCTTACTATGAACATAGAAGACTTGTGCTGAGAAATATTTTCCACTTTACGGACTAACTCCCTCATCTCACCCATAGCCATGTTTCCTTTCTTAGCATATTGTTTTTCCAAATCTTCTTTATATTGATAAGTTGCTCTGTATGTCTTATCAAAGATGTGTTTTTTTTGGCTAAAAGTTCTTGAGATGCCTTCACTTTGGAGCTTACTTCCCTTCTCAATTTCTATAGTTTTGGTACCACTCTCCACCATATCCATATTCACTTGTTCTTTAGGCTCTTCCTCCTCTAGATCCACTATCTGTGGGGACTGTGTAATCTTCATCTTATTAGGGGAAGTCTGCTGATCACTGGTGCCCAATGGCCTCTGAAATGCTTCTTTTGTTGTAAACACTTACTTTAGGAACTTTGAATATCAACTTCTAAGGAGATTGTTGTGTTTGACTCTATTGCTGGGTTTCCTCCACTTGTTGTGTTTGAGCTAGTTGCAAGAGTGCTTCCATATCAACACATACTTCTAGATTTGCCAACTTATCAAAACCCTCAACATGTCCATGCTCATAAGGGGTCTGCTTGTTCATCAAAATTCTCTTGGATATGATCTGATGTGGATCATATCTTCTTCCATGTAGCTGTGAAAAAACAAACTCTTTGAGCTTTGCTTGAATCTGAGATAAGCATGATCTAGTTTTGACAATCAAAGGTCCAATGATGAAAGGGAATTTGAGATTGGAGGCTTTGTGAAATTTCAAGAAATGTGTTGTCTCAGATGTGATTATTTTCCTGATTAATTCAAGGGAAAAGACTTTGGGTGTCAGATGTTTATATTATGGTAGCTTCGGGAGGTATGAACCTCTATTGTGACCTTTGACAAGATTAGAATGTTCTGGGAAGAAGCAAAGAAATGAAGAAAACCCTAGATGAGATGTCGACTGAAGAAAGATAATTAAAATGAATTTATTAGTACCCAGAGAGAGAAGTCAGCCCAGGCAAGTCTTCCAGGAATACTATAAATACAGCGAACCAGTCTCTCATTTGACACACTTCTCAGAAACACATAAATCCATTTTATGCACACTGCAGTCTAGCAGTCTTGTGCACAAGTCCTAGGGAAGGTGTTGCGCTAGTTTTGGGTGTGACTATCTGATTAGCCTGGTTACTTATTTCTTGGTGCATTATCCTTGCTTGGCTATTGTATTTCTACCAAGATTCTTCTCTTTTTCAAGGTCAAGGTGCTCGGAGGGTGGCTTCGGCCTATGGTTGGGTGACAAGGGTATTATCAATGGTAAAACGAGCACAATCCTTAATATTCTAACAGGTTATGGGCCCACTCCTCCTTCATTCAGTATAAAAGCTGGAAGGAAGCATAGCCACTAGTATATGGAGATCATTGAGGAACTTCCGCTAGGGTTACTAGCACGGGAAACTTCCAAAACACTGCTGCTAGGGTTACTAGCAGAAGCAGTTGCAGAAACCCTAATCTCAAATCCAACACCTTTTGATGGAGCATCTCACTCAAGGGGAAGATTTTCAGATGTGCCCTAGTTCGAAGCACCTTTTGGCTATCCCAGAAGACAAAAACGTCAGAGTTGAAGTTTTGGATCAAAGCATGACCAACTACCAGTCAATTGAAGACATGAGTGAAACGATCAGTCTTTTTCACTACCCAGCACTCACTGGAACGATTGAAGATGAAATGTGGATAATCAATAGTGGAGATTCTAGGCACATGACGGGAGATCAAGCCAGAATCTCAAACCTAAATGAGAAGAAGACATCATACAAGGTAGAGATTGGAGACAAAAGCACTTACCCAGATGAAGGATTTGGACAAGCCTCCGTCAAGTTGAAATCAAGTAACAATGTTCACTTAAGCAATGTTTTATATGTACCTGGCTTAGAAAATAATCTTGTATCGATATCTTGCCTAGAAGACAAAGTAAACAAAATAACTTTCGTGGATGGAAAATTATTATCATGGCATAAAGACTCCAACATACAGAATGCTAGGGTTATTGGAAGTCGTGAAGGAAATTTGTATAGACTACTAGAACAAAATGAAGAAGCTCTCATACATGATGAAGTCAACCCTAATGAAATTTGGCATAGAAGGTACACTCATATTAATTATCAAGCATTGCCCTTTCTCAAAAAAATGGTTGAAGGAATACCAAAATTAAAAACTACACATGAAGGAATTTGCAAAGGATGTGCCCTTGGGAAGAATATCAAGAAACCATTCCCAAGCAGCCACAACAGATCTAAGGAGATCCTCAATCTAATACACTCAGATTTTTGTGGTCTAATTCCAGTTAGATCTCTAAGAGGATCTCTTTACTACGTAATATTCATAGATGATTATTCAAGAAACACTTGGCTATATCTACTGAAGACAAAAGACGAAGTATTCAGCAAATTCCAAGAATTCAAAGAAGAAATAGAAAACCTCATGAAGAAGAATATTAAGACATTAAGAATAGATAATGGAGGAGAATACACCTCAAAGAAATTCGTTTCATTATGAAAATCGACAGGTATTAGGAGGGAGCTAATTGTTCCTCATAATCCTCAACAAAATGGTGTAGCAGAAAGAAAAAACAAATCTATTGAAGAAACAGTAAAGTCCTTACTAAATGATCAAGGTCTATCCATGTTCTTATGGGGAAAAGCAACAATGACGATGATATATGTGCAGAACAAAATTCCTCATCATATATTGAATGACATGACACCAGAAGAAGCCTTCTCAGGTAAGAAACCTAATGGGGAAAATCTAAGAATATTTGGATGTCTTGTTTACTCTCACATTCCCAAGCACAAAATGAGTAAACTAGAACCCTTAGGAAAGAAGGGTATATTCGTAGGATACAATGATTCATCTGAGGTATATAGAATATATATTCCAGAACAACACAAGATCGAAGTCAACAGAGACGTAACATTCAATGAAAATATGGCCTTCAAGCAATCCATAGAAGAAACTCTTGAAGAAGAAGAGATTGAAGAACCTAATGAAGAAAGCACAGAAAACGAAAATGATTAAAAGGAACACCCTGATCATCCTATGGAACCATGTGAAAACTTTGATTCATATATCGTACCTAAAACCAAGAAATGACCATCTAGACTTGAAGCCACCTTACAAGATGTAAAAAGACTCAAGGTTCCAGAAGGAACATTCAGAAAGAGTAAAAGACCTAAAATATTCTCAAGTTATGCAGCATACATGACGAAGCTTCTAGATGAGGAACCTACCACATTTGAAGAAGCAGTTCAAAAGGGACAATGGAAGAAGCTATGACAAAATAACATCAATCCATTATGAAAAATGAGGTATGGGAAATCGTACCTAGACCTAAAGAAAAATCAGTGGTAACTTCAAAATGGGTATACAAGATCAAACATGCAGCAGACAGAAGTGTGGATAAATATAAGGCAAGATTCATAGCCAGAGGGTTCTCCCAGAAGGAGGGAGAAGATTATGATGAAACCTTTGCTTTGGTGGCTAGATATACTTCCATCAAAGCTATCATATCTCTTGTCGCTTCCATGGGATGGAACTTACATCAGATGGATGTAAATACATCTTTTCTCAATGGAGTTATTGAAGAAGAAGTATATATTGAACAACCTCAAGGGTTTGAGGTACATTCCAGAGACACTCACATGTGTACATTAAAGAAAGATTTATATGGACTCAAGCAAGCTCCAAGGTCTTGGTATGCTAGAATGGATAGCTATCTAACAAGACTTGGTTTCTCCAAGAGTCATGCAGATCCAAACCTTTACTACAAAGTTGTGGACAATGCACCTGTAATTCTACTACTATATGTTGACGATCTATTCATAATAGGTGACGAGTCTCTTATCATCCAATGCAAAAAGGAACTAGCTTCTGAATTTGATATGAAAGATCTAGGTCTCATGCATTATTACTTGGGACTAGAAGTATGGTAGAAGCGTGGTGAAGTTTTTCTTGGTCAAGGAAAGTACGCAATAAAGATACTTCAGAAGTTTGGAATGATGGATTGCAAATCCATGGATGCTCTTATGACTACATATATAAGAAAAGTAAGTGATCCAGATTCTGATCCGGTAGATCCATCATTATATTGACAATTGACTAGGTCATTGATGTATTTAGTAAATACTCGACCAGAAATTTGTTTTGTCGTGAATACATTAAGTCAGTTCCAGGTGGAACCAAGGCATGAGCATTGGATAGTTGCAAAACATGTCCAAAGATATATTTGTGGGATAATAAACTATGGGTTAAGATATACTGTATCCAGTGATATACAACTTCATGGATTTAAAGAATCAGATTGGGCAGGAAGTGCAGAAGACAGAAAGAGTAATTCTGGTATGTGTTTCAGCTTGGGCTCCACTAAGATATCTTGGGGGAGAAGGAAACAAAAGTTTGTCATACTCAACACAGAAAAATCAAAGTATATCACAGCATGTGAAGCATGCGCAGAAGCAATATGGCTAAGGAAGTTAATCTCCGATTTATTTGATCAGATTCCAGAATCGACCATAATACATTGTGATAATCAAAATTGTATAAGATTATCAGAACATCCCGTGTTTCATGAAAGGTCAAAACATATTGAGATCAAATACTAATTTATTCGAGATAAAGTCTAGGAAGGAGAGGCAAAGCTTCAGTATATACCCACAGATGAGCAGACAACAAATATCCTGAAAAAACCTCTATCCAGAATAAAGTTTGCATATTTATGAGAGAAGATGGGGATCATGGAAATAACTCCCTTAGCTGAAAGGGAAGAAATGAATCTCCAGGTTGGGAGGGAGCACTGAAAATATTATTGAAGACATTTATTTTTCGAGATTGAAAAATAGTTCAGCTTGGATAGATTCTTTCATGTTCGAAAAGTGGATTGATATTTCTGACAAACAACGATTTTCCATTGTGGTTAAAATGGGAAATGGTCCAGATTGTTGATGTATCATAGACAATGACTTCCCATTGTGGTTAACATGGGGAGTGGGCTAGGGCAGTCTCTCTTCTTGAGGGTTACTCAAGAAGACTGGTCTGCCTCGCCGAACAATGATTTCTCATTTTGGTTAACATGAGGAATGGCCTATTTTGGAGGTTGATGTAGGAAAATCTTTTCCTCTTGTGGTTAACAGAGGAAATGGTCTGGACAGTCATTCCTTAGGGTGTATTCATTCTCTCCAAGTTGCACTTTGTTTAGTGCCAGAGGAATGGCCCAGGGTGGGGAATGGTCCAGGCTCAACAATCAGGGAAAGACATTCCTTAGGGAAGATTCATTCTCTCCAGGTTACACTTTGTTTAGTGTCACAGGAATGGCCTAGGGTGAGGAATGGTCCAAACTCAGAAATCAGAATAATCATTCTTCCTTATTTGAGAAGAATAGGGCAGATATCCCATCGTTGATGTTCTGCTCATAGGGCATATATTCTTTCAGATCTCACAGATGTGAGTGAAAGATTGGCCCAGATGATCCAGTTTATTTTAACAATATTTTCTATGTAGGTTGACATCAGATGATTGTTATGGAGACTACTTGTCTCCAGAAAATAGAGATATACTATTGTGGTGGATATGTTCCACTATTTGTGACTATGTGTCACGGTTCGAGTAGTTGCATACTACCATGGATAAACAAAGTTGTGTTCTATCAATTGATATTGTACCAGTTGTCATGGAGATTATCTAGTTGGATAATAATGACGGTGCTTGTGATACTACCAGTTGAATGGTTTGTTTGCGCTCAAGACCATTATCAGTTATACCTCCCTATCTAGGAGGGAGTGTCGATATTATGGTAGCTTCAGGAGGTATGAACCTCTATTGTGACCTTTGACAAGATTAGAATCTTCCGGGAGGAAGAAAAGAAATGAAGAAAACCCTAGACAAGATGTTGGCTGAAGAAAGATAATTAAAATGAATTTATTAGTACCCAGAGAGAGAAATCGGCCCAGGAAATTCTGCCAGGAATACTATAAATACAAGGTGCCAGTCTCTCATTTGACACACTTCTCAGAAACACAAAAAGCCAGTTTCTACGCTCTACAGTCTAGCAGTCTTGTGTGCAAGTCCTGGGGAAGGTGCTGTGCCAGTTTTGGGCGTGACTATCTGATCAGCCTGGTTACTTCTTGCTTGGTGCATTAGCCTTTCTTGGTTATTGGATTGCTACCAAGATTCTTCTCTTTGTCAAGGTCAAGGTGCTCGGAGGGTGGCTTCGGCCTATGGTTGGGTGACAAGGGTATTGTCAATGGTAAAATGAGCACAATCCTTAATATTGTAACATCAGAAAGATAGGCAGAATATAGGGGGATTCATGACAACCATAAACCCATATCACTATTGAATGCATGAACAGTACCCAGTCCCCTACTCCATTTTTTGGATTTAGCTGTAGATAGCTTCTCATGTCATCCAAAATTCTAGGTAAGTTGGTGTTGAATATTAAACTGTAAACCCTGGACATGACTTTGTTAATGAAAATGAGAAATGTAATCCTTTTGCATTCAATTGATATGAATTTTGCTTCAAGAAATTCTCTCTTATTGGTCTCTAGGAAAACATTTAGCAAGTATGTGTAATATATGAAATGCCTTAGAGAGATGAAATTTACCAGCTTCTTATGGATATTATCATCTATGAATTGATAAAAAATGACACGGACTGACAGACTAGACTCTGACTGAAAAAATGCCAACAGGAAACCCAACATGATCTTGACTACATATTTGTCATTATCTAGACCTAAAATTTGACTCAACAAGGAACAAACCCATTGGACCTCAATAACCATTATACTCACATTCATTGGAAAAGATAGACTTTATGAAAGATGCTTTGGCTTGAAAATTGTTTGTAAAAATAGATCTTTGACTTTTGATGGACACTCCCTATAGACCATAATTAGATGTTCTTCATCGAAAGGTTCAAACACTACGAAGAAATACTCTGGTATGCCGAGGGCACCTCAAATTTATAGACTCTCTACCCTACACAGGACCTCGGACCCCTGTTTATTGACAACGAACTTCTTTCATGTGAATATTGCTCTGCGCACCAGCCTATGAATTCAGGAAAAGGGAAAGCAACTTCGACGACGTAAGGGACTATAATGGCTTGGAATTCTTCAAGGAATGGTATATGTGTCCCTACATTATCGAACAGATTACTTCTGGACACAGAGATGGGTGAAATGGTGATTTCAATGTCGAACATGTCCGAATCTCAGTCAATTAGGGATTCTTCATTTGACATAGGGGCTTGCTATGTCATTGATGTTATGATAGGGTCCATGGCGGCGATGAAAAATACTTGGAAATGAGCGGAAATGATGTGATCTTGGTGTACTGTTGATATTCAGTCGAATGACAGTGGTCGCACCAACTTTCAAATGTTCCAGTATTTTGAAAAATAATAAAATAAATGACGAGTGCCCTTCATATAATTCTCTGATTTCGAGGGTGCGAGGAATTGGTTTAGGGAATTCTGCTTCTTGCCCCTAAATTCACCCAGTGGCACCACATGGTCCCGACTGAAAACCATGGTTTAGTTTTCGGCCCGATTTCGGAAACTATCCTTCGCACAACTTCTCCCCTCGAAATGACCTACGACTGTTGATCTGGAGTGCTTGCAATCTGTGATGTATCGAGTCCCTTCAACCCCACCTTCCCACCGGATTTAGCTTCTACCTACTAGATTTAGTCCCTCCCTTGATTTATTAGGCTTCCAACCAATTTAGCACCTCGCTAAGTCTTGAAAACTCGATTTCATGCAAACTTTTTTATGGTGATAACAAACTCAACAAATGTAGAAGCCACAATTGTAGCCTACCACCTTCAAGGAAATGTAGCTATGTGGTGGGATCAACTCAAGCAGGTTAAGCACATTGATGAGAAGAGGATCTCATGGAGTCAATTTAAGGGATATTTCTAGTAGAAATATTTGTCAGAGCATTATTATTATATGAATATTAAAGAGTTAATTAAACTGAGGCTTGGAAGCATGACAATGGAGGAGTATGAGAGGAGGTTCTTTGAATTATTGAAGTATGTTGGATTCATGTAGGATGAGAAGGTTAGAATTAATTTTTTTTTTGAGTGGAATAACTTGTTTCTATAGTGATAAGATACATTATGATGATCCCAAGATGAGAGTTTCATTTGGGGAAATTCCAAGACAACAACCCATAAAGTGTTGGGAATGTGAGGGAGACAACTTGTATAGGGATTACCCTCATAAAGGACAAGGGATGATGATTGTTCACAATATTCAAGAGGATGATACAATTGAGGAAATGGGTAGAAGAATGCCAAGGATTTATGCAATCTTAGACAACAAGAAAGCAGAGTACCAATCACCCATGATTGAAGTAGAATGTAATATTGATAACCAACCCATAGACATTTTAATTGATTATGAAGCTAGACATAGTTACATAAATCCTAATCTTGTTGAAACATTTAATTTAAAAAGAAGAAAAATTGAGAAAACTTGATTGGTTCAACTAGCCACGAGAGATAAGAGAAGAATTAGTGAACTTGTTAAGGATTGTCTAATGGATATGAATGGACTCAACACAAAGCTAGATTTGAACATTATATCTTTGGGTTCATATGACTATTTGATTGGTATGGATTGGTTGGAAAATAATCATGATGTCCAACACTTCTACAAAAAGGCATTCACTTATATTGATGAGGAAGGAAAGTCGAGAAAAGTTAAAGGGATTTCAATGCTTGCATCTATTAGAGAAATTTCAGCCATATAGTTGAAGAAGATTTTCAGGAAAGGATGCCTGATTTACGCAACTCGTTTGGAAGAGGAAGCCAGGGATAAAATGTCAATTGTTGAAGACCATTCGGTCTTGAAATATTTTGAGGATGTATTTGGGGAGATACCAAGGTATCCACCAAATAGAGTCATTTATTTCTCCCTTGATTTGGTGCTAGGAGCTACCCCAATGTCCAAGAATCCTTATAAGATGGGCACACCAGAGTTGAAGGAATTGTAAATGAAACTTGAATAACTTTTGAAGAAGGGGTATATATTCCCAATAGTGTCACCCTAGGGTGCCTCAGTGCTCTTTGTGGAAAATAAGGATGGAATATTAAGGATGTGCATTGGTTTCAGACATCTGATAAGCTTACCATAAAGAAAAAATACCCCTTTCAAAGTATTGATGATCAATTTGATTAGTTGAAAGGGGAAAGAATATTTTCCAAGATTAAATTGAGGCCAGGCTATCATCAAGTGAGAATAAAAGAAGAATATATCAACAAGACAACATTCAAGACAAGATATGGACATTGTGAGTTTGTGGTGGTGTTATTTAGGCTATCAAATGCACCAATTGTCTTCATGTTCATGATGAATGGAGTGTTCAGGGAATATTTGGACAAGTTTTTAATCATTTTTTCGGATGATATGCTCATCAAATAAAGGACAAAGGAGGAACATGAGAAACATTTAAGGGTGGTGCTACAAGTATTGAGAGAGAATTAGTTGTATGCCAAGTTAACTAAGTGAATCTTCTATCAAAGGAACATTCATTACTTGGGCTGTATATTTCATAGGAGGGAACAACATATTCACGGGGGATAAGTTTTCTAGAAGAGGAGAGGCATAAAGGGGTTTTATTCATGTGTCTTAAATACCAAACCCTTCCTAAAATTATGTGTCTTAAATTTTTCCCTTGACTGTATGAGAGCCCAATCATTGAATGCATGTAAGAGGGTTTGTGTGAGAAGTCAAACCTCTTATTTATTGAGAACATGGGACTGAATTACAATCAACATTGGGGAAAGTGAGAGTCAACATGCTTGGTGCAAAAGGGAAATTCATATGGAAAAGGAGAGGAGTTTTTACAAGCATTTTTTGGGCAACAAGGGGGAGGAGAGCATGGAAGCTTGAAGGCAACCATAGTGTGCATGTGTAGTGGTTGTTTTGAAGATATAGAATGCATGAAGAAGAAGGTTGTTATGTCTATAGAGTGAGACTGTGTGAGATAAATTATCCTACCAGTAATGATCTTGTTGTTGTGCATTTTTTCTTGCAACTAAAATATTTGGAGTCCCTAGAAAGAGGGATTTCTAGCTATCTTGCGTTGGATCATTGGAGGGAAGTGGGAAGGCCCAAGGGACTGTGTGCAGTGAAGGGGGATTTCATTCTTTGGGTTGTGTAGGTTGAAAGGAAGAGAGATAGAGGATTGGGATAACTGTAGGAAAAATTAGTTGGTTGTGGGAACATTTGGGTTGTGAGTGGACAATGGAGAGACATTATCTCTTGTGGATTCGAGTGACTTGTTGTTGATATTAAACGAGAGTGTCGTTGGCCACTCCTGAATTGGATGTAAGTTGGGGTATCATGAAAGAAACCACCCTAAAGTATGATTGTCTTTGCATCCACAAATTATATATGGAAAGAAGTTAAATGCATAAGCGAAATATGGGAGTGAGGGAGGTGGGAATGCATGATGCAAAAGAGAAAGAGGAAATGGAATGCAAGATGGTCTAGTTCATAAAGTGAATGATGCAAATAAAAAGGAGTGGAATGAGAACCTACACATTTTTAGTAGAGCTTCCTTTGAATGCCGAAGGGGGAGATATAGGGAGACAAGGTGGAAAGGTGAAGGATATGGAGGAAAGAAAACAACACAAGAGTCTTTGCATACTACACATAACTCTTTGAAACACAAGATGTGGAGGGTGGCGATGAGGATAAATGGGGTAATGCAAAGAAAGAGGATAACCAGAAAAACATCAAATTCTTCTTCGAAAGTGGTGGAGTGTAAAATCAAATCTATTCATATTGAAGACTAACAAGAAAAGTCTTTAGAGATTTAACATTTAGGGATTTAACAGATAGCCTAGTAAAAAAAATACTTTTGTGTATACTAATTAATATATTAATAGCTAAGGTGTGCATTTGGTACTTAAAATTTTTTTTCAAAGCTAGCTAGATTTTCTTCTATAAAAAATGACTTTTTTTTTTGCCAGTTTTTTCAATCTAGCAAAAAATAAAGAAATTGTTAGATCCCCAGATTTAAATGATATTTTTCACCATACTGGATCCATTTCTGCATTTAGAAATGCATTTTAAATAACAAAAAATAATGATTTTGAAAACAGTTTTTCAATGATTCCAACTAAAAATATCATTTAGTAATTTATGTAAATGTAGTATATCATCAATGCAATAGTGTAACTAAACATTCAATGCAATCGTCTAAACATTCTCCTGTTATTTTTCATTGTCTCACAAGAAAATGAAACAGGCAAAATCAATTAGAAAGACGGGACTTCTTATGCTAAATATCGAATGAAATTACTATTTTCTTTGTCCCGTTCTAAGAAATCTCTTGAAATCAATTCTTCAATCCGCTTATGCATTAAGTTCACTTTTGGCCTGAATATCGCTTGCAGTTGCTGAATGCATTCGCTCAATAATTCTTGACTTCTCAACACTTTTCTACTCTTCATGGTGCGAATTATTGCAGCATCGATGGCATCGCATCTATCGCCATCTACAACCTCGGCGACTTTCTTCTTCTCATCGATTTGTGGAAGTGGAATCTTAATCCTCGGAGATTTGCATGTGAAGTCGGGATTGAATTCAAAATGATCAGTTTTTTCTATTGTTTGGGTGGACGTCTCTTTTTGTACTTTCCACATACAAGTGACTGCAATAGTCTAACAACATCCTCCTCTGGCAAATTTAATTGTGATCTGATATCTTCATAACTCAACCTTTCCGAGTCATTGAACAGTAAAAGCAGAACTGCCTGGTAAGTCGATACT
>ML828872.1:49499-62776 GCA_009831015.1 Picea engelmannii
AAACAAGGTCCAAATGCATTGACTCTTGATCTTTGGATTCTTTGAAATTTTGATGGATTTCCTTAATGAATTCTCGAGGAAATTTGTTTCCCCACATTCATGTTCCTACTCTAAATCCACTACATGTTCAGACTTAGTCTTCCATAGTATAATCTATTTGTATGCTCATTTTATAAGTCTTGAGTATGCTACAAGAATGCAAGTGAGGGACACTGGCTAATTGTACTTAAATTTTCTAAAAAATGTGAATTAATGTTTTTTTAAAGATATGGGTCTTCCTCAATAACCGTGGCTTAGATAAAGGTGAAATTTTGATTGATGTCCCAAAAATTAGGAATGAAGATAGCCATTTGGGCTCCTAAAAAATTAAAAGAGGACTTGGTATGGGGATACTGAAATAGTGCAATATCCACTACTCCAAGGGGTGTTTAAGGGATTTTTGGAAACTTTGTAGGAGATAAAGGGACCCCATATCACCAATATAGAAAATTTTCTTTAGTCTACAATTTTCCTACACATCAATCCAAACAACTTTGTCTTGATGTAGTTTTGCTCAGTTTGGGAGATATCCAATTTTGGCTAAAAATTCCAAGTCCGAAGAAAGTGCAAAAGTGTAAAGTTGTCAATTCTAGATTGATACATAATTTTGTTGGAGCATCAGATTCCAAATCTGAAAGTTGTTGTGTATTCCCAATCATAAATCATATATGTTCCTAATATAAACATTCTTTTTTATTCTTGACCCTTTTTCTATTACAGGGGAAAAAGATGGTCCCTCATCAAAATTTCATTAGCGAGGACAGAGCACAAATGAGTAGAAATTGGAAAACTGATTTAGAGGAGAATGTTTCTAAATAATCATAATTATATTCCAATGCATGCATACCTCATAAATTTAATTGAAGAATGATCTATAATCTAATTAATGGAATATTTTACAATATGCATGATTCTAACAATAATTGTTACATGCATATTTTTTGCAGAATTAGAGATGCATGAAAGCATATTTGGTTCCTATATGAGAACTAGGTATATGGAGGATGCCCAAGGATCTTACAATGATGAGGAGGAGCTCAAAGGTCCACATGTCAACATGGGAAATGTAGAGACTAAGTCCAATGGAAAAAGTAGGGTGGAGCTTGTGGACATGGATGAACCTATGAGGATCATGCAGAAAGAAGTGTAGAGCTATAGGGAATACAATGAAAGGATGATGAGGGATCAGGAGGAGTTCCTACAATGTCTGAATATGCTAGAGAGATAAGTCAATAGGGATTCTAGCACAAGTGGAAACATCTAGATCTCATGATAAGAGGGATGGCCACACGAAATATAGGCAATCAAGGAGTGTGACAAGAAATCATCATTCACCAAGACAATCAACTAGAAGAGAACATGCATATTTAGGGCCAGAGAATATCCCAAGTGTGCCCCCTATTAGAAAGCAGAGGAAAAGGCCCGAGTCAGATACTTTGCAATAAGAGCTTAGCAAGCTCAAGCCACCAACTTTTGATGGAGAACATAGAAGGGGAGAAGAGGTTGAACCCTATTTGTTGGGAATGACTAAATATTTCTAATTGCATGATGACTCTATTATCACTCTGTAAATTTGTTTGATTGATAAAACAAACGACAGAGGTAACCTACAAACCAACTTTAGAACTAGGTACTAGCCTGCTCAGCTTAGAGAGGGCTCTCTCGTGTCACATGTTATTTCTTTGACAATCAATGGATAGTTTTTGTTGTTTTGGGGTTGTTTTATAAATTTGCTGGAAAGGAAGGGGAGGGACACTTAGGGCTATGGAGTCAAACTTTTGAAAGTGAATGGAAACATTGATTGGCCAATAGAATTCTCCAGAGGATAAAGGATAAATGAGGCGATGAATCTGAGTTCTAAATTGTAATTTGTAGAGTGTAAGAAGAAAGGATAAAACACGTAACTTCATCAGAGCATTAATGAAATGAATTCTTAATTAGTTAGGAAGAACTTAACACAATTTAAATTGCTTAATCCAAGAGAATCACAAGATCAATTCTGGGCCTTTAACTATCCAATTTAAACAGAAGACAATATAAATGGAATAAAAAACACAGGAAATGCATACAAAGAGAGAAGACAAAACTCATCACCACCATTATAATATTTTAATGGAGACTTCAAAGACTTATGCATATGTATTCTATTCAGCTTCAGAAAATTACATTCAAGTTCAAACAACTAAATCGTTCCCTTGCACTTCTGCCAACATGAATACATTTGGAACCTCTAATACTTATACAATTCGATTTCCTTCGGTTTGAAACCGATTACAATGGTTGAACTGAAACATTTCAACTTCTAACAATTGATTAAAATAATTACAAATGACAGTTTCGGTATGGGAACCAATTACAATTATTTAACAAGGAATTTTTTTTATGATCCAACTGTCGATCCCTCTGACACTTCAACTCCTTCCTTCGGCACTTGTTCCATTCTAGTCTTCTATCTGATCTGCCATCTTCAGCAACACCTGGACATCATTTACAGGACCATGGAAAACTCCACTTTGTTTTACCCAACTATACTATCTCCTTCCATTGCGAGTCAGAAGGGATATCATAATCCATCATCTCTTTGATTAGGATCTCCAAGTCAATGCATGATGTATATGTCATGACTGGTAGTCCAATCTTCATTGTTTTGAACTGATTCAAAATCTCGAAATTTGTAATCAAATGTTCAACTAGGGTTGCTCCTTTCAGGTTTTCCTCCATGTTTTCAAATTTGGAGTGATCCATTATGCACTGAGTGAGGCGAGAGTTGTATTCTTATTGATCATATAAATTTCCTTTACCATCCTAAAATGGTGGGATGCCTTTAATAAACAATTATTCAAAGAGGTCCTTGAATTTTTGCACACTTTGTTCCATTTGTGTTGGCTTGGTTTGGACTAATTTTAGCAGGTTATGTTTAGCAATAACCCTTCTGGCCTAGATGATCAATGTATTTCTATATTAAACCCAAATGGTTTGAAGTTATGTAGTAGGGATGGAGTTTAGCAGGTTTATGACATTTTGTGCCCAGTCTGATGGTTTATTTGCTAAGGTCTCATTTACAACAGTGCACCTGCTTATGGATGTGATGGCCATGTTGTCTTTATGATTGATGAACTTTAAATACACTCTGAACTTGGCAACTTCAACAGCTATAGAATCCCAGATGATGTGATTGGATCCCTGCAACAATCATTTTCCCCTTAATCTCATTTTCATATTGTCTATCATTTCCTGCAAGAGTTGATTATCCTTCTGAAATTGAGCCATTATTTCATCCTTAGCTTTCAATTCCTTCTTCAATTTCTCTATGTCCTCCTTTAACCCCTTGATTTCCCCTGCCTTCAGGCTAACTTAAGACATAACATGGACAAGTCCTTTAGTGCTTGTCATAGCTTCTGCAACAGAAGACAACTACAACTTTGTTCAACAATTATGTCTGTCATTGTGTCTAATTCACCTTTTTCTATTCTATCTACAATACCTTAGCCTTGTAGTTCAATGCTTGTTGTCGAAATGCTTCTTTTTCCTGTTCTAGAGAAACCAATTCTGTTGTTTGTGGATTCTCTGTGGTAGACATTTTGAGTTTCTTCTTCAAGATTTGAATCAACTTGTCTTTCTCATCCAATGAGGATTTCACCCCTTGAGGGCCTTCGGATTCTAGCCTCTTGAACTGAGTCTACCAAGCTCTGTTGGATGCCTTTTCTTTCCTCAACTGCCCTTCCAATTTTATTGCATAAGATGACAGCTTTGAATTTTTCAAACTTAGACCCAAGTAATCAGAATACAACATATCACTGGTATTCTTGTGGAACTTGTGTTTGTTTGGAGCACTGATGTTGGTGTACTTTATCTCGATCTCAGATACTTTGTCTTCATCTAAAATTGATATATTGAAGGTCCTCTTCTCTATATCTCTTACTGTGAACATAGAAGACCTGTGCTGAGAAATATTTTCCACTTTAGGGACTAACTCCCTCATCTCACCCATAGCCATGTTTCCTTTCTCAGCATATTGTTTTTCCAAATCTTCTTTAGATTGATAAGATGCTCTATATGTCTTATCAAAGATGTGTTTTTTTCTGCTAAAATTTGTTGAGATACCTTCACTTTGGAGCTTGCTTCCCTTCTCAATTTCTATAGTTTTGGTACCACTCTCCACCATATCCATATTCACTTGTTCTTTAGGCTCTTCCTCCTCTAGATCCACTATCTGCGGGGACTGTTTAATCTTCATCTTATTAGGGGAAGTCTGCTGATCACTGGTGCCCATGGCCTCTGAACTGCTTCTTTTGTTGTAAACACTTACTTTGGGAACTTTGAATATCATCTTCTGAGGAGATTGTTGTGTTTGACTCTATTGCAGGGTTTCCTCCACTTGTTGTGTTTGAGATGGTTGCAATATTGCTTCCATATCAACACAGACTTCTAGATTTGCCAACTTAACAAAACCCTCAACATGTCCATGCTCATAAGGGGCCTATGTGTTCATCAACCTTCTCTTGGATATGATCTGATGTGGATCATATCTTCTTCCACATAGCTGTGAAAAAACAAACTCTTTGAGATTTGCTTGAATCTAAGATAAGCATGATCTAGTTTTGACAATCAAAGGTCCAATGATGAAAGGGAATTTGAGATTGGAGACTTTGTGCAATTTTAGGAAATGTGTTGTCTCAGATGTGATTCTTTGCCTGATTAATTCAAGGGAAAAGACTTTGGGTGTCAGATGTTTATATTATGGTAGCTTCGGGAGGTATGAACCTCTATTGTGACCTTTGACAAGATTAGAATGTTCTGGGAGGAAGCAAAGAAATGAAGAAAACCCTAGACAAGATGTCGACTGAAGAAAGATAATTAAAATGAATTTATTAGTACCCAGAGAGAGAAGTCAGCCCAGGCAAGTCTACCAGGAATACTATAAATACAGGGAACCAGTCTCTCATTTGACACACTTTTCAGAAACACATAAATCCATTTTCTGCACACTGCAGTCTAGCAGTCTGGTGTGCAAGTCCTGGGGAAGGTGTTGCGCTAGTTTTGGGTGTGACTATCTGATCATCCTGGTTACTTATTTCTTGGTGCATTATCCTTGCTTGGCTATTGGTTTTCTACCAAGATTATTCTCTTTGTCAAGGTCAAGGTGCTCGGAGGGTGGCTTCGGCCTATGGTTGGGTGACAAGGGTATTGTCAATGGTAAAATGAGCACAATCCTTAATATTCTAACAGGTTATGGGCCCACTCCTCCTTCATTCAGTATAAACGTTGGAAGGAAGCATAGCCACAAGTATATGGAGCTCATTGAGGAACTTCCGCTAAGGTCACTAGCATGAGCAGCTTCTAAAACACTGTTGCTAGGGTTACTAGAAGAAGTAGTTGCAGAAACCCTAATCTCAGATCCAACACCTTTTGATGGAGCATCTCGCTCAAGGGGAAGATATTCAGATGTGCCCTAGTTCAAAGCACCTTTTGGCTATCCTAGAAGACAGAAATGTCAGAGTTGAAGTTTTGGATCAAAGCATGACCAACTACTAGTCAATTGAAGACATGAGTGAAATGATCAGTCTTTTTCACTACTCAACACTCACTGGAATGATTGAAGATGACATGTGGATAATCGATAGTGGAGATTCTAGGCACATGATGGGAGATCAAGCCAGATTCTCAAACCTAAATGAGAAGAAGACATCATACAAGGTAGAGCTTGGAGACAAAAGCACTTACCCAGTCGAAGGATTTGGACAAGCCTCTGTCAAGTTGAAATCAGGTAACAATGTTCACTTAAGCAATGTTTTATATGTACCTAGCTTAGAAAAGACTCTTGTATCGATATCTTGCCTAGAAGACAAAGGAAATAGAATAGCTTTCATGGATGGAAAATTATTATCATGGCATAAAGACTCTGGCATAGAGAATGCTAAGGTTATTGGAAGTCATGAAGGAAATTTGTATAGACTACTAGAACAAAATGAAGAAGCTCTCATACATGATGAAGTCAACCCTAATGAAATTTGGCATAGAAGGTACGCTCATATTAATTATCAAGCATTACCCTTTCTCAAAAAAAATGGTTGAAGGAATACCAGAATTAAAAACTACACATGAAGGAATTTGCAAAGGATGTGCCCTTGGGAAGAATATCAAGAAACCATTCCCAAGCAACAACAACAGATCTAAGGAGATCCTCAATATAATACACTCAGATGTTTGTGGTCTAATGCCAGTTAGATCTCTAGGAGGATCTCTTTGCTACGTAATATTCATAGATGATTATTCAAGAAAGACTTGGCTATATCTACTGAAGACAAAACACGAAGTATTCAACAAATTCCAAAAATTCAAAGAAGAAATAGAAAACTTCATGAACGAGAAGATCAAGACATTAAGAATAGATAATGGAGGAGAATACACCTCGAAGAAATTCGTTTCATTATGAAAATCGGCAAGGATTAGGAGGGAGCTAACTGTTCCTCATAATCCTCAACAAAATGGTGTAGCAGAAAGAAAGAACAAATCTATTGAAGAAACAGTAAAATCCGTACTAAATGATCAAGGTCTATCCATGTTCTTATGGGGAGAAGCAACAATGACGATGATATATGTGCAGAATAGAAGTCCTCATCATATATTGAAGGACATGACACTAGAAGAAGCCTTCTCAGGTAAGAAACCTAATGGGGAAAATCTAAGAATATTTAGATGTCCTGTTTATTCTCACATTCCCAAGGAAAAAAGGAATAAACTAGAACCCTCAAGAAAGAAGGGGATATTTGTAGGATACAGCGATTCATCAAAGGCCTATAGAATATATATTCCAGAACAACACAAGATCGAAGTCAACAGAGACGTAACATTCAATGAAAAGATGGCCTTCAAGAAATCCATAGAAGAAACTCTTGAAGAAGAAGAGATTGAAGAACCTAATGAAGAAAGCACAGAAAACGAAAATGATGAAAAGGAACAACCGGATCATCCTATAGAACAATGTGAAAACTTTGATTCATATGTCGTACCTAAAACCAAGAAATGACCATCTAGGCTTGAAGCCACCTTACAAGATGCAAAAAGACTCAAGGTTCCAGAAGGAACATCCAGAAAGAGTAAAAGACCTAAAATATTATCAATTTATGTAGCATACATTACAAAGCTTCTAAATGAGGAACCTACCACATTTGAAGAAGCAGTTCAAAAGGGACAATGGAAGAAGCTATGACGGAATAACATCAAATCCATTATGAAAAATGAGGTATGGGAAATCGTACCTAGACCTAAAGAAAAATTAGTGGTAACTTCAAAATGGGTATACAAGATCAAACATGCAGCAGACAGAAGCGTGGATAAATATAAGGCAAGATTCGTAGCCAGAGGGTTCTCCCAGAAGGAGGGAGAAGATTATGACGAAACCTTTGCTCCGGTGGCTAGATATACTTCCATCAGAGGTATCATATCTCTTGCCACTTCCATGGGATGGAACTTACATCAGATGGATGTAAAGGCAACTTTCCTCAATGGAGCTATTGAAGAAGAAGTATATATTGAACAAACTCAAGGGTTTGAGTTACATTCCAGAGACACTCACATGTGTAGATTAAAGAAAGATTTATATGGACTCAAGCAAGCTCCAAGGGCTTGGTATGCCAGAATGGATAGCTATCTAACAAGACTTGGTTTCTCCAAGGGTCATGCAGATCCAAACCTTTACTACAAAGTTGTGGACAATGCACCTGTAATTCTACTACTATATGTTGACGATCTATTCATAACAAGTGAAGATTCTCTTATCATCCAATGAAAAAAGGAACTAGCTTATGAATTTGATATGAAAGATCTAGGTCTCATGCATTATTACTTGGGACTAGAAGTATGGAAAAAGTGTGGTGAAGTATTTCTTGGTCAAGGAAAGTATGCAATAAAGATACTTCAGAAGTTTGAAATGATGGATTGCAAATCCATGGATGCTCCTATGACTACGGATATAAGAAAAGAAAGTGATCCAGATTCTGATCCGGTAGATCCATCATTATATCGACAATTGATTGGGTCATTGATGTATTTGGTAAATACTCGACCAAACATTTGTTTTGTCGTGAATACACTAAGTCAGTTCCAGGTGGAACCAAGGCATGAGCATTGGATAGTTGCAAAACATTTCCTAAGATATATTTGTGGGATAATGAACTATGGGTTAAGACATATCGCATCCAGTGATATACAACTTCATGGATTTACAGAATCAGATTGGGCAGGAAGTGCAGAAGACAGAAAGAGTACTTCTGGTATGTGTTTCAGCTTGGGCTCCACTATGATATCTTGGGGGAGAAGGAAACATAAGTCTGTCGCACTCAACACAGCAAAATCAGAGTATATCGCAGCATGTGAAGCATGCAAAGAAGCAATATGGCTAAGGAAGTTAATCTCCGATTTATTTGATCAGATTCCAGAATCGACCATAATACATTGTAATAATCAAAGTTGTATAAGATTATCAGAACATCCCGTGTTTCATGAAAGGTCGAAACACATTGAGATCAAATACTACTTTATTCGAGATAAAGTCCGAGAAGGAGAGGTAAAGCTTCAGTATATACCCACAAATGAGCAGACAACAGATATCTTGACAAAACCTCTATCCAGAAAAAAGTTTCCATATTTCTGAGAGAAGATGGGGATCATGGAAATAACTCCCTTAGCTGAAAGGGAAGAAATGACTCTCCAGGTTGGGAGGGAGCACTAAAAATATTATTGAAGACATTTGTTTTTTGAGATTGAAAATTAGTTTAGCTTGGACAGATTCTTTCATGTTCGGAAAGTGGATTGATATTTCTGACAGACAACAATTTTCCATTGTGGTTAACATGGGAAATGGTCCAGATTGCTGATATATCATAGACAGTGACTTCCCATTGTGGTTAACATGGGGAGTGGGCTAGGGCAGTCTCTCTTCTTGAGGGTTACTCAATAATACTGGCCCGCCTCGACGAACAATGATTTCTCATTGTGGTTAACATGAGGAATGGTCTATTTTGGAGGTTGATGTAGGACAATCTTTTCCTCTTGTGGTTAACAGAGGAAATGGTCTGGACAGTCATTCCTTAGGGTGTATTCATTCTCTCCAGGTTGCACTTTGTTTAGTGCCGGAGGAATGGCCCAGGGTGGGGAATGGTCCAGGCTCAACAATCAGGGAAAGACATTCCTTAGGGAAGATTCATTCTCTCCAAGTTACACTTTGTTTAGTGTCACAGGAATGACCCAGGGTGAGGAATGGTCCAGACTCAGAAATCAGAATAATCATTCTTCCTTGTTTGAGAAGAATATGGAAGATAGCCCATCGTTGATGTTCTACTCATAGGGCATATATTCTTTCAGATCTCACAGATGTGAGTTAAAGATTGGCCCAGATGATCCAGTTTATTTTAACAATATTTTCTGTGTAGGTTGACATCAGATGATTGTTATGGAGACTACTTGTCTCCAGACAATAGAGATATACTATTGTGGTGGATATGTTCCACTGTTTGTGACTATGTGTCATGGATTGACTAGTTGCGTACTACCATGGATAAACAAAGTTGTGTTCTATCAATTGATATTGTACCAGTTGTCATGGAGATTATCCAATTGGATAATAATGACGATGCTCGTGATACTACCAATTGAATGGTTTGTTTGTGCTCAAGACCATTATCAGTTATACCTCCCTATCTAGGAGGGAGTGTTGATATTATGGTAGCTTCGGGAGGTATGAACCTCTATTGTGACCTTTGACAAGATTAGAATGTTCCAGGAGAAAGAAAAGAAATGAAGAAAACCCTAGACGAGATGTTGGCTGAAGAAAGATAATTAAAATGAATTTATTAGTACCCAGCGAGAGAAATCGGCCCAGGCAAGTCTGTCAGGAATACTATAAATACAGGTTGTCAGTCTCTCATTTGACACACTTCTCAGAAACACAAAAAGCCAGTTTCTGCGCACTGCAGTCTAGCAGTCTTGTGCGCAAGTCCTGGGGAAGGTGTTGTGCCAGTTTTGGGTGTGACTATCTGATCATCCTGGCTACTTCTTGCTTGGTGCATTAGCCTTTCTTGGTTATTGGATTGCTACCAGGATTCTTCTCTTTGTCAAGGTCAAGGTGCTTGGAGGGTGGATTCGTCCTATGGTTGGGTGACAAGGGTATTGTCAATGGTAAAACGAGCACAATCCTTAATATTCTAACATAAGAAAGATAGGAAGAATATAGGGGGATTCATGACAACCATAAACCCATATCACTGTTGAATGCAGGAATAGTACCTAGTCCCCTGCTCTGTTTTTTGGATTTAGCTGTAGATAGCTTCTCATGTCATCCAAAACTCTAGGTAAGATGGTGTTGAATATTAAATTGTAAACCCTGGACATGACTTTGTTAATGAAAATGAGAAATGTAATCCTTTTGCATTCAATTGATATGAATTCTGCTTCAAGAAATTCTCTCTTATTGGTCTCCAGGAAAATCTTCAGCAAGTATGTGTAATATCTGAAATGCCTTAGAGAGATGAAATTTACCAGCTTCTTATGGATATTATCATCTATGAATTGAAAAAAAATGACACGGACTGACGGACTAGACTCTGACTGAAAAAATGCCAACAGGAAACCCAACATGACCTCGACTACATATTTGTCATTATCTAGACCTAAAATTTGACTCAACAAGGAACAAACCCATTGGACCTCAATAACCATTATACTCACATTCATTGGAAAAGATAGACTTTCTGAAAGATGCTTTGGCTTGAAAATTGTTTGTAAAAATAGATCTTTGACTTCTGATGGACACTCCCTGTAGACCATAATTAGATTTTCTTCATCGAAAGGTTCAGACACTACGAAGAAATACTCTGGTATGCCGAGGGCACCTCAAATTTATAGACTCTCTACCCTACACAGGACCTCAGACCCCTGTTTATTGACAACAAACTTCTTTCATCTGAATACTGCTCTGCGCACCAACCTATGAATTCAGGAAAAGGGAAAGCGACTTCGACGACGTACGGGACTATAATGGCTTGGAATTCTTCAAGGAATGGTATATGTGTCCCTACATTATTGAACAGATTACTTCTGGACATAGAGATGGGTGAAATGGTGATTTCAATGTCGAACATGTCTGAATCTCGGTCAATTAGGGATTCTTCATTTGACACAGGGTCTTGCTATGTCATTGACATTATGATAGGGTCCATGGCGGCGATGAAAAATACCTGGAAATGATGTGAGCTTGGTGTACTATTGATATTCATTCGAATGACAATGATCGCACCAACTTTCAAACATTCCAGTATTTTGAAAAATAATAAAATAAACGACGAGTGCCCTTTATATAATTCTCCAATTTTGAGGGCGTGAGGAATTGGTTTAGGGAATCCCACTTCTTGCCCCAAAATTCACCCAGTGACACCACATGGTCCTGACTGAAAACCATGGTTTAGTTTTCGGCCTGATTTCGAGAACTATCCTTCGCACAACTTTTCCCCTCGAAATGACCTACGACCGTTGATCTGGAGTGCTTGCAATATGCGATGCATCGAGTCCCTTCAACCCCGCATTCCCACCGGATTTAGCTTCTGCCTGCTAGATTTAGTCCCTCCCTTGATTTATCAGGCTTCCAACCAATTTAGCACCTCGCTAAGTCTTGAAAACTCGATTTCATGCAAACTTTTTGATGGTGATAATAGACTCAACAAATGTAGAAGCCACAATTGTAGCCTACCACCTTCAAGGAAATGTAGCTATGTGGTGGGATCAACTCAAGCAGGTTAAGCACATTGATGAGAAGAAGATCTCATGGAGTCAATTTAAGGGATATTTCTAGTAGAAATCCTTGTCAGAGCATTATTATTATACGAATATTAAAAAGTTAATTAAACCGAGGCTTGGAAGCATGACAATGGAGGAGTATGAGAGGAGGTTCTTTGAATTACTGAAGTATGTTGGATTCATATAGGATGAGAAGGTTAGAATTAATTTTTTTTTGAGTGGGATAACTTCTTTCTATAGTGATAAGATACATTATGATGATTCCAAGATGAGAGTTTCATTTGGGGAAATGCCAAGACAACAACCCATAAAGTGTTGGGAATGTGAGGGAGACAACTTGTATAGGGATTACCCTCATAAAACAGAAGGGATGATGATTGTTCACAATATTCAAGAGGATGATACAAATGAGGAAATGGGTAGAAGCATGCCAAGGATTTATACAACCTTAGACAACAAGAAAGAAGAGTACCAATCACCCATGATTGAAGTAGAATGTAATATTGATAGCCAACCCATAGACATTTTAATTGATTATGAAGCTAGACATAGTTACATAAATCCTAATCTTGTTGAAACATTTAATTTAAAAAGAAGAAAAAATGAGAAAAATTGATTGGTTCAACTAGCCACGAGCGATAAGAGAAGAATTAGTGAACTTGTTAAGGATTGTCCAATGGATATGAATGGACTCAACACAAAGCTAGATTTGAACATTATATCTTTGGGTTCATATGACTGTTTGATTGGTATGGATTGGTTGGAAAATAATCATGATGTCCAACACTTCTACAAAAAGGCATTCACTTATATTGATGAGGAAGGGAAGTCGAGAAAAGTTAAAGGGATTCCAATGCCTGCATCTATTAGAGAAATTTCAGCCATATAGTTGAAGAAGAGTTTCAGGAAAGGATGCTTGATTTACGCAACTCGTTTGGAAGAGGAAGCCAGGGATAAAATGTCAATTGTTGAAGACCATTCGGTCATGAAATATTTTGAGGATGTATTTGGGGAGATACCAAGGTCTCCACCAAATAGAGACATTTATTTCTCCCTTGATTTGGTGCTAGGAGCTACCCCAATGTCCAAGAATCCTTATAGGATGGGCACACCAGAGTTGAAGGAATTGTAAATGAAACTTGAATAACTTTTGAAGAAGGGGTATATATTCCCAATAATGTCACCCTAGGGTGCCTCAGTGCTCTTTGTGGAAAATAAGGATGGAATATTAAGGATGTGCATTGGTTTCAGACATCTGATAAGCTTACCATAAAGAAAAAATTCAGCAACTGCAAGCGATAAGCCTGAATATCGCTTGCAGTTGCTGAATGCATTCGCTCAATAATTCTTGACTTCTCAACACTTTTCTACTCTTCATGGTGCGAATTATTGCAGCATCGATGGCATCGCATCTATCGCCATCTACAACCTCGGCGACTTTCTTC
>ML828874.1:22069-34761 GCA_009831015.1 Picea engelmannii
AATGGTTACCCTTGGCAGAATGGTGGTATAACACTTCCTTTCATATTGCAACAAAAATGACACCATTTATGGCACTTTATGGATACCACCCTCCTTCCATCACTTCTTCTCTAAAATAAAAATCTAAGGTTCAAGCAATGGAAAATCACATCGATAATCAACAACAAGTTCTCCAAATCTTAAAGGACAACCTGACCATGGAACAGAATCGCATGAAACAACAAGCATATCAACATCATAGTGAAAGAAGTTTTGAAGTAGGGGATTGGATTTTTTTAAGACTAGAACCATACAAACAAATGTCCCTCAAGCAAGACAAGAAGGATAAAAAATTATTACCAAAGTACTATGGCCCTTATAAGGTGTTGCAAAAGATTGGTACTATAGCATACAAATTGGAGTTGCCTGCATCTTCACGAGTACACCCAGTTTTCCATGTTTCATGCTTAAAGAAGGTTATAAGAGACAAGATCCCAATTCAAACTATATTGCCAGAACTTGACGAGGAAGGAAAAATCATATTGGAGCCTGAAGCCATCACTGACACAAGAATTCGCTAGCTGAGGAATAGATCCATTTCAGAGTATCTCATTAAATGAAGGAAACTACCGGCTGAAGATTCCACTTGGGAAGATGAGTCTTTTATACAGAAGCATCCAAAGTTACTCAAGCATTGCAGACAACACTTGTCTCAAGGGGAGGGGCTTGTTAAGCCCTAATATTGGCTCATTACCCCTTAATTGGGGCATATTATATTAGTAATGTTATTTATTTATGTCGTCTTTAGGCCATTAGTTGTAATTATACCTCCTAGTCTCCTATATATACCAAGGAGACATTTTCATTTTGAATCATCTTGTACTTGAACATTTAAGTGGGGTAAAAGGAGGTTTCCCCCTCGAAGAGGCTTATTATCTGAAATTATCTCTTTTTCAAGGTGTTGAGTACTTTTCCTGAGGTTTTTCTATGTTATATTGATATTTGGTTCTTAACATTCTTGGTCACCTTCCTGGGGATTTGGGATCAAAGAGTTGGGAGCTGGAGTAGATGTTTCCCCTGGTTCTTCCTCTTTTGTGATTAGTTTTAGGGTTATGCGCGAAACCTCTAAACTTTCCTAATCGTCATCTATGAGGACATTAGGCACACCTATCCCATTTGACACTCTTTCTATCCTTCGCTGAACTGTAGTAGTCACCGACAATCCTACTTGTGGTGACATAGGATTGGGGTTTTCTTGATCAACGATTTCCTCTAGTGGAATTGTCTCTGAGCCATTTATCTCTTCTCCACGATTGCTTGTGTCAGCAGGGGTAATCCTCAAGGGTTCTATCAAAGGGTTAAGTTGGGGATTTTCTTCTAACCTTTGTATAGATCTTTGGAAGTAACAACATCCCCCTTCTTTGTGCCTTTATCGCTTCTACTATTTGTGAATTTATTGTCTTCTTTCCACCATGAAGCCATTAACCTGTTAATGCCATGGAACTCATAAAATTTGACCACCAACGTTGTATTTAGTCTTTCCTATGGGTCTATGATTTTGTATTATTTTTGGACCTATATTGGAATAAAAACACCAACACAATCGCCATTTTCATTATTGATTATACATTTCATCACGTCTGTGTGGTCAAATATCCATCCCAGGGTCTCGATGTAGGGAAAAACTGGGGTTCGATGGGCCACCATATGTAGGCATGATCGTTGGATGTTTTGGAATACTTTGTCATCCAACCTCCTGACATCTGGGTCACTGTGTGGTATAAAATTTGGGTAATCTTCTTGGTTGATCCTGTTAAATAGATCTCCCCAATGCAGGAGCACCACCTTAGATCCAGTGCTTGCCTCTGTGTCACTGAACTTTGGAGGCTGGGAAACTCATTTTTGGTAGATGTGCAGAAAATTGGTTCCTCTTTTGAGTAAATATCAAGCTCTCTTGTAGCGCCTTGCGTAGACCCCTCGCTGACCTCTGCTTCCTTCCTTTTGGGAATTCTTAATGAGCACATGGTTTTTGGATTTCTTGGAGGAATTTTTCCTGTAGAAAAGAAAATAATGTTAGGGAACAAACAACCAACCTTGACAAGAGTCATTGACACCATCACAAGTGGAGAAATGATAAAAACAATGTTTACCTTCTTGCTTGCAAGAAATTACCCTGGTCTTACTAGTAATCAAAATCAAAGAATTGGATGTAATATCCTCAAAAATCTCTCTTGATTCTTCATCTTCTTCAGGGAATAAGAGATTTGTGAATGAAATAACATGATTGGGTATAGCCTTGCAAATTTAAACAGAACGTATACTTACCTTGTCACATCAAATCTTCAATTCAGGGGTGCAAATGTGATATGTGCAACCTATTGTAGAATCTTCATCATGCCTAGGATTAAATGCAATGTAGGCTGGTGACACAGGAGCGGGTTACTTCATAGTTCATTGGTGAATTCAAATTTTGACTGTTGGTCGGCACGCGGGGTCATGTTATAGGTTACACGAAAATTTATCTTATCCATCAAATTGCAAAATTTTGTCTCATTTGAGTCGAAGGTGTCCCATCGGATTACCAGACAATTTTCACATTCACTAGAATAATTGGTATCAGGAGATATGGTGCATTGCAGATCAAATGGGGTCATCGGTATCAACTTGTTAAAGTTCAAAATAAGATGAGGATTTTGGTATTCTAGCGATTAGTCGATATTCAATGAGTGCATCAACGTCGGTGGGTCGACTTTGTCATTGTTTCCTTGGTGTATCTAGGAAAATGTTCTGACGTCGACCAAGACCTTTGTACAATGATGACATGGAAATACTGCCATGGACGTATAGATATGACACGAGGAAAATATTGAGTCGCACGGATTAATTACGTGGAAAAGACACGTGAATGTTGATTGTGACCTCTATGGGAGAAACTTTTCAGCATCGGTGATTTTATTTATACATACAACCTTATCATGCCGACGTCGATGATGTATCGGTGATTGTTGATGGTTACTATTTCACAATTTTGTTCTTTCGGATTTCACCAACTCCGAAAAATGTATCAGCGCTCGATGATTGGAGGTTCGGTATGGACCATGTTAGTGGTTTTCCTTTTGTATTTCGTCGATTCCAACGATGTATCGATTATTTTTAGAAAACTTCTTCACAAGACATAATCAGCGATCGGTGCGCCCTTTCTTCCATTTTTCTGATGTCAATGATACACCGATGATTATCATTGTTGTGTGATCATTTTACTACTTTGATTGCATCGATGTCGATAATAGGTGTGTGGCTCAAACTTTTAGCTGTGTATACTTAGTTAAAATGCCAAGTTTTCTTAGAGAAAAGTTCAGTTTCTTCAATAAACCCAAACCAAGCCGAACATGATTGATAAAAAAAAAAAAAACATAATCAATATATGACCCCATTGATTCCTTACTAAACTCAAAAAGACAAAGTGGTACCCCAAAAGAAAAAAACTTCAAAAAATGTTTAGGGTGTGTTGAGTGCTCAACAAATGGCGATTCTCTGGGCGAAAACATAATCTCTTCTCCTTTCCTTGTACATAGCCTGTGTAAATTGGTTCAGAAACCAACTGGCCTTATTCTATTCTTTTTCAACAAAAACTTTTCTATCAATGTGTACACATGTTCCTGGGTCACAAACCTGGATCCTCCTATGGGGTTTATGTGTTTCCACCCTCTTTCCTTTTAACCTCAATCCATGTCCTTTCTAGACAAGACCTGGGTAAGGTGCAAATTGGTGTGAGGCCTTTTAGCTATCATTCATTTTCTTATGATGTTGCTCCACTGTCAGCGAGCGTCCATAGCCTCGATGGATTCACCCTGATATCACAGACCTTGCTTCGCTACCAACGAACATCCATAACCCCAGTGGAGTTATCTGCATACCCTTTCAAACTTTACACTTTTTTTTATATAGATCATTTTCTTCTGGAATAAATGTCAAGAGTGATTCAGAGAGGAGGATACATGTTTTTAACAATGTTAAAGTATTAAGGTGGGGTTTTTCCCGACTTTGTCCATAGGTTCATGTGATTATTTTCATCTAGCCATCTTCCCATTTAATGTTACCAAGCCACTAAGTAGATATTTCATTACTTACCTAGGTAGTATGCTTACAAAGAGAAATATGATTTGAGAAATTTTGTATTTTCCCAACGTCTCTTATTTTTCATGTCAGTGTAGGTCAAAAGCTAAGTCTGTTTTACTATATTTATTAAAATCAACCACTACTTTACAAAAAAAAACTTAATTAAAGAAAACAACGAGAAAAAGGAAGAAGAGAAAAGGAATTTGCAATCAGTCTTCCCTAAACCCACCCACTTATCCTTATCAAAATGTATTCTAAAAGAAACAGAAACTCAAACAAAACATAAAAATACACTTTTTTTTAGGAGAAGTATTGTTTTAAGGCCTGGCCATTCACCGGGAGAGTTTCAGATTTTCCCCTAAGATGTTGTAGCCGGTATGTGCCTGCCCCGATCTTCTTGGCCACCTGAAAAGGTCCAAGACATAGATTTTGGAATTTTGAGTTTTTTCCTTTGGACTTGTTTGCTTTATCCCATTTCAAGACTAGGTCTCCTAATTCAAAAATTTTCTCTCTGGCCTTATGTTTGTCGAACTATATTTTAACCACCTATTGATGAGCGGTGAACTTAACTTTATCCTTTTCTCTTTCTTCATCTAGCATGAGAAGGGTATCAATATTTTGTTGTAGAGTTGATGAGGGACGACCTCTTGATGCCTGGGAAAGCTATAAATATGGAAGGTACAATCTGTTTGGAAGAATGGCTTCTTGCCCATATACCAGAAATTACAGAGAGTTTCATATGGCTTCTTTAGGTGTTACTCTATCGGCCCACAAGGAATTATGAAGTAAATTATGCCAATTTCTCTGATTTTCAACTACTGTCTTTTTTTAAATTCTCACCAAGTTTTTATTATTCGACTCTACTACCCCATTCCATTACATAAAATAGTTTTCATAATATCTTATTATGATCCCCCTATAAAGGGATAACTTTGTTAAGTACATGGAATAAAAATAGGCAGCATTGTCAAAAATGAGGACGGAGGGAATCCCAAACCTTGTTATTAGTTGTTGTTCTAAAAATTGGATCACTACCTTTTCATTAATCTGCGTGAGAGGAATAGCCTCGTTCCACCTTGTAAAATAATCTCTTGCAGTCAAGATATACTTATGTTGTTTCAAATAATTGGGGGTAATTTCTCTTATGACATATATTCCCCATTGCTCGAAAGTTATGGATACAGTCACCGGTTGGAGTGGAATGGCTGGTCTCTTTTCCCTAACGATGCTCACTTGACAAGATTTACATTTCCTGGCATATGCATGAGCATCCCTGAACAAAGTGGGCCAATAATAACCAACCCTTAATATTTTGTGAGCCATGGTTTCTCCTACAAAATGTCCACCTACTAGGTCGTCATGGAGTTCTTTGAGTACCTTTTCTGCATCATCATGTTCAAGACATCTAAGGAGTACTCCATCATAGTTTACGTGGAAAAGCACAGAATTTATGAGGCGATATTGAACATATTTTAACCTGAGGGATCTCCTTTCTCTAGGGTTTAGATTTTTCGAACAAGTTCCATGATGCAGGAGATAAGACAAGTTTCCATACCATAACTCTTACCCGGGAGGGACGTATAAGGCTTTTATGCACCATAATGATAGTTGATTTTCACAACCTGGGTCTTCTACATTAATCAGATCTTGGGCTTCAGCAGCCAGTTTACACAATCCTTGACCTTTGATTATTTTGGCAGATTTTATGTCTAGATCAAATTCTTCGACGACTGCCATCCAATTTCCCCTTCTTTCTCCCATCTCTTGTTGAGTGAACAAAGATCGTACCACTGGATGAGGTATTATGACTTTAGTGTGATTCTTCAAGATGTAGGATCTGAAATGTTTGATTGTTTTATATATTGTGTAAGCTTGTTTTTCTATAGCAAGGTAATTCAGTTCGGCTCCTTGGAGGTTGGTGCTCATAAAGGATAATGGAGCTTCATCGTTTTTTTCATCCTTTTCAGTGAGTACTACAACCAAGGATTGGTCAAAAGCAAACGTATAAAGGAAAAAATCTTTGTTGAAATCATGGCTTCGTAACACTGGTGCTTGGGAGATGGCAGTTTTGATGTTATTGAAAGAACCTTTCTTCTCTTCATCCCATTTAAACTATGCATATTTGCAAATCATTTTTTCTAAAGGATTGATGGTTTCGGCGAAATCAACAGTGAATTTTCTTACAAAATTGATTTTTCCAAAGAACGATTGCATGGCCTTTTTATTGTGAGGCAAAGGGAGTTGAGTTATCACTTTTATCTGCTCAAGGTCGTTGTTGACTACTTCCTGAGATATGATATGAACTAATAATTTTCATTCATATACACCAAATAGGGTTTTCTTAGGGTTCAAAGATATTGCATACTTCCTACACCTTTCAAATATCTGAGTCAAATGTTGAATGTGGTCTTCCTTATTTTTTGAGTATACTGTTACATCATCTAAATAGAATACCACACACTTGTTAATAAATCCCAAAAAAGATAAGTCCATGGCCCTCTGGAAGGTTTCTCTCGCGTTGATAAACCCTGTTATCGTGCAGTTTGTATTTTAGGTCTCAGGCTACAAGATACAGGACAAACTGGCGTAACATGAACCTTCCCCACCCAATGTCACCTCGATGGGGAGATTATTTCTGTTTAGGGAGGTTATCCCAGGGGAGACGTCCCCAGTAACCTGGGGTTTGAAGAGGCAAAGGATACAAGGTCAAGTATTAAGATTTCCCTCCTTGCAGGTTACCACCAGTATCAGATAGTTCGTCTAATCAACCAATAAAATAAGTGTAGGCCCTGTTGAAAACACTTGCCCGGAACAATACAATGACAATACAATATAGATATTTGCAGGATATAACTCAAAGGATTAGTACTTCCTTAACTATCTGATTTCATTTAATAAGAAATTGCAATAGATACAAGTTGAAAGTCAACGTTCAGTTATTTAGCCTATGAAAGATCATCAATTCATCAATATCTATCCAAAAGACCAAGCCAACAGTATTTTCAATCAATAATTGTTCAATAAATGCTTGACGTCATCATTCAAATGCTTATATTAGTCAAAAGCTTGCTATGTCAACTATGACGTCAGCCTAGGTTAGTAACGTTAGGGTTAGTTAGGGTTTCATAAATGAAAGTTTAAAAGATGGTTTTGTACACTAGAGACTCAATGTTGGAGATTTATCCAGTGCCTTAGGGTTTATGGAGTCCAAAGTAAGGGCATAAGGTTTCGGGAGGATTAAAACTTAGAGACTGGAAGGTAGGGTTCTATGGTGCTGCAATGACAGGGCCCTAGAATCAAAACCCTAGGGGAAGGAGGCTCACTCAGGTGTTGCTTAAGCAAGGCCTCGTGCTCCTTCCTCCTTCTCTAAATGATATTGGCAAAATGGCTAGCTCAAAGTACAAATTTAAGGGAGAAGGTGTTGCAAAGGCAAGGCCTTCAAACCCTAGAAGGTGAAACCCTAGGTGTAGTCAACTAGGCCTAGGAAGTCTCTTGTTTTCAACCTATAACTTCAACGCTAGCTCAGAAAAAGGGAGGACAAGTGTAGCAACGGCTAGGCTATATCTTCCTTCTTCAATGGCTGAAAACTATTTCTCAACAAGGGGACATGTAGAAATGACCTACTTGTGTGCTTGCTACCTAGGGTTTTGAAATCAACAAATTTATAATTTAATGCAAGAATACTAACCTACAACCATTCAATCAAGAAGTTTTGCAGGAAAAACACTTACATATCATGAAGAAAATCATATGCAAGCCCTAATTGTAAACCTTCCATGAAAGAAATGCCATAAATGCCAAGAGAAATCCTCCTCCAAGAGTAGCGCCTCACTTTAAAATACAAAAAATACCCTATTAGGGCGCAAGAATGAATATCTCACAAAAGAGTGAGTTCTGTTATCTCAAAATGAGGGAAAAACATCCTCAATATATATCAATCCATGACCTTTAATTTACAGAATAGGTCATTAAAGCAGGTGACAAGGCTGACTACAAAAATTATGTTGTTTTTACATTAACTGCTAAGAAAAGGACACAAAATGAGCCAAAGGTGGGACGTCAAGCCCTTCTGAGGGAGACGTTGGCCCTTTTTGGGCATGTCCAACATCCAGAAGTCAGACGTTAGCCCTTTTAGGGCTCCTCCAAGCTTCCACACGTGCCAACAACTCATCAAACTGGCACACGCTTCAAGGTGACGTCCATATCTCTTGGGTGACGTCTTGTCCATAAAGAGGAAAACGTTCCATCTGAAGTGGGTCATCCCCCCTAGGCCAGGCTCTGCTGAAGTGTCCTGGGTGGAATGTCCTTCTTCTCATCATGTCATTGTCCTATCTCTGCCATCCCAACAACCATTTGATGGGCTCTTCAACCCCATGGAGGTTCGAGCTAATCATCTCCCCATGTGTACCGGTCTGCTGGTACCTGTCCGTCGGGCATGGTCCTACACATCAAAAAATTCACCCTCCATGGGCTCATTAGTCCTCGGGATCATGGAAATGTCAATCATATTTCATCATTAATTTTATCAAATACATGCATAAGACCCCTAGCATATCCTCTAATAGCTCAAAGATATTACTCTAATCTACTATACAAAGCTGAAGAAAAAGACAAAGTAACCTATTGGGCCAGCACCCATAAGAAGAGGAAAGTTTACAAAAGACATCATTCAAGCCATGTAATATGAGGTGGCATGATATAAGAATGTCCAGACACAGTGAAGACCAAGGGTAGGTATTATCCGTGGGTGCCTTTGTAGGAGGCGAGTTGTACTTGTCATGGATGCAGTTTTTCCAAGCCCTTTATTTTCCTTTATTCTTTCTTTTTGCTTCAAGGTTTGACCAGAGGACACTGCCTTGGCATGGTGACCAGAGCTGACAGTGTTACCCATGAGTATTTTTTCAGAAATGATAAGGCTAGCTCGTGATGAGACCCCCTTTCCCTTGGCCATGCAACCAAGGGTCACTGCCCTAGCGTGGTGACCAGACAACGACAATGTCATACTGCTAGATACCTATGAACATAATGGGCTGGCTCATGATGAGACCTCCCATCCTCTTGGCTAGGCATTTTTTTTTATTATTTTTCTTTGGGTCCCTTTTGTTTCTTATCGAGAGGCCTTTTATTGCCTTCTCGGGGATCCCTAGGCGAGGCATCTCTAGGTTTTATTTCCTATGGATTTTATATTTTACCAGCTTCTTTTACCTCCTGTGCCTTTATCCCCTTCTTCCCACAGGACAAAGTGTAACCCCTCAAATAGGTCCTTCTAATGCCCAGACCAGGGGAGTGGGATGGATGTATGGGAGACAAGATGTAAAATGATAATATGGTGGGAGCGGACGATGGCTCTTCACATCCCCCCTGGTGGACAACCAAAACCTATGGGTACAAGCTTGCTAGGGCACCCCGTTAGTCCCCCAACAGTGGTCAAGTGGGTTAGTGTAAGATCCAAGAAGTTATCAGAAATGCAGGGAAACTGACACATATATCTGAAAGTTATAATGATCAAACATGACACATACCATGATATCTGGACCAATTACCTCATGGAGCAAGAGTCTTCTCTGATGCAAGTCCAAGTTGATGGTGATGGATGCTGATGTTGCTGGCAGGACAAATCTGATGAAGAGGAAGAAGGATGGGCCCTCCAGAGCCATGCTAAGGTCAATCCTGCTCTCGGTACTCCATGTCTACGACCTGTGGGCCTCGAGACATGATCTCCTAGTTATCCCTAGAAATCATGGATAACATCTGGCTCCAACTTGGGGACATGTGCTCACCATAGAGTGCATGAGAACCTCAACATCTCTAGCATAAACCTGTAGACCTTCTCACACTCGAAAAGATGCATCAACAACACAGGTGGGGTGGTATTGCCACCCTGCAAAATATAACATGTATACATATGAAATAAAACAATCAAAATGCATATGAGGAAACAAACATGAAATACAGATGGTATAATACATGCTAAATGCCTACCTATTCATACCTACCTATACAATCATGTCCCACCACCTTGGTGGCATTTGAGGAGGCATCCGCTAATGGGTATTGGGCACCTTCTTCCTTCCAATGTGGACAAGTAGTACGAGTTATCCACTGATTCCATTCCGACCTTGAAAGGTCCGAGCCATGATTGTGTACTTCCTTTTACATTAGTTGGCTCTCCTTTCTGAGTATCCCACATCCATACCAACTCCCCCTCCTTGTATTTCCAGATCTTGTGTTTGGTTGTTCCATGAACAACCCTAGTGTACTGTACTGAGGGAGGTGGGGCTTCTGCTGTAAAAACTTTCTGTTGGGACGGATGGATTTGCACATCTTCTTCACCCTTTTTCCTTTTTAGTATCTTCACCATCCCTACCTCTTTATTCTGAAACTGATCTAGGAGTTGTTGGTTTTCCTCTTTCTTGGGCCACTCAATTTGGTCAAAATCTTCTTTTGTTGCAAATGGCATATATTCTGGAGAATATTCTTGAAGAGTTTGTATCACATATTTCTGTGCTTCATTTACAAAAGGAATGACATCTTCTACATGGTTTCCAGTTATAGGCACATTGAGTAAACGTCCAGTTGTTCCATCTTTCAAAGGTAACCGGAAAAAGGTGAGATCCATTTCAAGGGACCCGCCTATCATTGCACCAAACTTCCTAGACAATAGAATTCACCACACGTCTGGGACATCAACCACTATAATATCTATGTGGATGGTCTTCTCGAGGAATTCTTTCAACTGCACTTCGACATTTTCAACTACACCATGTGTGGGTATTTCTTTGGATTCAAACCCACACACATTTCTATAAGGCCTGGTTACTTTCAGGCCCATCTGCTGCATGACTTTAAGAGACATCATATTTGCACCAACACCTGTATCTAGCATGCAATTGTTAAGGTATTTATTGTTCATCATAAGAGTCATGAATAAAGGTGGGTTTTCACCATATTAGATCCTGAAGTGGTCAGCTTGCAGCATAATTGGGGGGTCCATAGGCTCAGTCATTCCTAAAAAGAAGGTATTGAAGCATTCTTTAATAGAAGGGATCTTAATTGCTTCCTTTAAGGGAATGTTCACATGCATCTTCGACAAAGCTCCTTCAAAATCAAAATCAAGGGTAATTTTATCAGCTTTGGATGTCTTGGGAGGAAGAACCTCAGGAGATTTTGGCTGATCAGTGGTAGGTTGCTTCGGATTCTTCCTCCGGTATACTTGGACTTCTTGCTTTTTAAGCTTTTCTCGTGATTCCTGGTCCAATTTGTTAATTATTGCTAGTCTTGCTGCTCTGGATGCTTCCTTCAGGGCTTGCTGATGTTCTATATCAATGATATTTATCTGAGGGAAACTCGAAAAGCAGTCCAGATTGTTGACTTGTTGCTGGCTGGCGTTATAAGGACACTTATTCTCCCAATGTGCTTTACTGCATTCCAGGCACCAAGGATTTTCATCAACAACGTTTGTAGGGGCCAGAGTATTTGGGAATTCATTTTCATTCTTCGGCTTGTAAGTTTGGTTCCCTTTCTGGAATGGCCCTTTGAATGGAGGCCTAGGTGCCTGGGTCTAGGACTTTTCAAGTCTAACGATCTGGTTCATAATTTCTTCTTGATTCTTCATGATGCTATTCACTGAAGCTTGTAGCTTACTGATACTGGTGCAGAGATCCGAAGCAGGCTCAACATTGTGTACCACTTTCTGCTTGGTGTCTATTTTCCCCCTAGGGTTAGCAAAGGGCTCAATCTTGGATGAAAGGATATTTCCTTAAATATTGGTTGCGAGCTCTTGGGATTCTTGAATGGATTGAGGGTATTTGTCTCTAAGAAGATACCCTAATTGGCCACTGAAAGATCTAGTATAAATGTGAACAAGATAATCATCTTTTGGATGGTGGCTTGGGGGGATTCGTTGGAGTAGTGCTTCGAATTTGGTATGAAATTCCTGAATAGATTGATTTTCATGCTTGGCAAGGCTATTTAGTCGGGTGAGCAGCATGTTCGGGTCTTCTTTGATACTCCATCTTCTAAGGAAGATTTTCTCAAGTCTATCCATGGTCTTAATGCTTCCATCAGGAAGCCCAAGGTACCAACGTCTTGTAGCATCGTAAAGGGTGGCAGAGAATAACTTCATGACTAAGTCCTCAGCATCATCACTAATGGGGTGAAGCTAAAAAAATGCCCAAAAGTTACTCATATGCTCTTCGACACTAGTGGCATCAGTGCCAGTAAACTTAGGCAACCACTTTTCATATTTGGGTGGCATTTTCCTAGGGTAACTAGGTATATCTGACATGTCTAATGGTTTGAAAAAAGTAGATGACTATTGTCTTTGATTAGTGACTGGGTTTGTAGTACTGGTCTGAGAAATAGACATGTTTAAAGGAAGTCTCTTTCCAAAAAGTGACTTGAAAACAGGTGAATTTGCAGGAGGCTTCCTTCTGAAAGCTAAAGGAGGATTATTCAATCTCCTTTTGGTTTGTGGAGTCACCAGATAGTTTTCTTGAAACTATCAAAGAATAAGGGAAAAAGTCTTAGTGGAGTCGCCAGGTAAGCTTGTAAGAGAAAAGGTCTTTGAGGCAAGGCTTACCAAAGGATTTGTC
>ML828874.1:49549-65313 GCA_009831015.1 Picea engelmannii
CCCTATGTTATAAGTTCCTATTGAACCTCTCTTGGTTCGATTAGACTCATTTGGTAATATTATAGAAGAAGAAGTCCCTTGTTTTACATTGAGACCAATTACCGAGACATATATGGGATCCATGAAACCACTTTTTAGTGATGAGTTTAGGACCCTCATTCATCCTACTGATGTGGTCGATCCACGTCAAACACCTTCTCGTTATGTATGGAGGACTCCATCAGGATGTGATTTTTATGAGCACGTTGACTATATTCGACAACCTCTTAACCCTTGTGACCCTCTTTCCGCTGAGGCAGGACCATTCGGTCAGACTATTGATCGTCACATAGAACAGGTCATCAAACCAGTTATTATTTCAACACTATTCCACCTCAATGTTAGAGTCATCACTTATACTCATACACGAGGAACTTCAACCATTACTCCCACCATTACACATTTTCACACTACAGCTCCTCATGTTCCACAAAATCCTATTGGAACACCTTTACAACAGAGAATGAAGACCCTTTCCAAACATACACAACCAATTGTGGGACATATCCTGTCTGGGGGGAAACCATCATCTAGTGGGCCTATCCCTCCCAGGCGAAAACCATCCTTCAGCGGGACTACCCCTCCTGGGGGAAAACCACCTTTGCATGTTCCTTTCGAAGGACAACCTCCCTTTACTGGTCAAACCACACAGTTGTACATCAATCTATGGCAGGGAGGAAACCTTTTTTTTTCAGTAACCATTCTCACTTTTGGGGAGTACCTACAGGAGGTAGGCTTAATCAACCCTTCCCTGGGGGGAAATCATACCATAACAAACAAGGAGGAGTAGAAAATCTTGTTCCTTCCAGACTATATTTTGGAAAACCTTATCCGGGTGTCTCAAATCCCACTTGGGGTCCTCAAGGACAACTCTATCCTCCCCAAGGGTCTAATGTTTATCCTCCCCAAGGGGCTAATGTTTACCCTCCTCAAGGAAAAATTTTTTACTCTCCTCAAGGGAAAATTGTTTATCCCCCACAACCAAACCAATCGACTTATACTCCTGAGAATCAACATGGTTCACCCCACTCATGAATGTTCTTAAACAACCATCGAATCCTACCTATATTGGTCAACAACAACCATATATGGGAGGGCCTACTGGATACAATTATTCACCTCAACCAGTTTATGGCCCCATTGGTGTCCCTATGCCACACTAGTATCACCCTTAGGTTAACCAAAAATTACCCTTCCTTGCCACTCTAGATCTACTAGACTTGTCTCGGTTGACAAATGATCCCATATTGCATTTTCCTTTTTGGCCAGTAATTCCTGCTAAATTACCCTCTGAAATCCCCAAGATTGATGGTAAACCTGGAGAATGCCCAAACTTAAATGTAATGACATTCCATTTATGGTGTTCATCAAACTCATCGATGGATGATTCTATACGTTTACGTCTCTTCCAGTGCACACTCACGGGATTTGCAGCCAAATGGTATATTGAACTTCAATGTGGTTCTTTTCAAGATTTCAACTCCCTCGTTATGGCTTTTCTCATGCATTTTAAATTACCCATCCATTACGAGATGGGTACTGAACTTTTAACCTCCCTTCGTCAAACAAACTCCATGCATATATCTGATCACATTCATTACTGGAGATGACAACAAAGGTTGATTAAAGCGACCATTCCTGACCAATTATTGGCAAAGTGGTTTACTAAATCTCTTTTACCCCCGATTTTCCATTACATCGCCATGGGTGGTGTAATCACCGAGGAAGAATCCATTTCCCGAGATTAGTACTTAGATTTAGTTTAATCCCAATCTCATACTTTGTACGAGTTTATTCCAAATGCTACCCGTACTCCTACCTATCCATCCAAACCTTCTTCCACAACACATGCAGATGGAGTTAGTAGTACCGTCAAAACCCAATCCACATCACAAATGACCAGAATAGTAAATCTCTATGTTTCCACACCCATTACTAGTTCAAATTCACTCTCCTCCACCTCCCTTCCGACTCAAATATTTGAGGTGAATGCAGTTCAATCTGCCTCTTCACAACAATCTGGGAGTAAGAAGAAAACAAAAAATAAACCCAAAAAGAATAATAATAATAATGAACATCCCAAAACAAAAAATCCACCACCTGCTACTGAAAATTAACCACAGCACAAACCAAAATTCCCATGTCTTATTTTTGGTGAAGATCATTTCACCCGAGACTGTCCCCATCATGACAAAGTTTCAAAATGTTTCAAAGGGAATTCCCAACCCACCATGTTAACATAGCCTTTTTCTCGGAAGTAATCCATGGTTTCTCAAACACTAGCCCCTCCCACAAGGGGAAGTTCCAGCCACCCTTCTAGTGATGAATCCTCGATGAGTGCTCATAATTATATGTTCAATGGGATTGATTTAACCACTCACACTACCACATATGACACACTGAATAAAAATGATAAAGAAAAGGTCACTAACGGTACTCAATCAGATCCATATCCTGCCTTCATTAGTCCTTCGTCTGGTAGTCCTCCATCTGGATCACTTCAGATAGAGAAATCTACTTTCAACTCTATTTTACGCCCTCCCAAGAGTACTATCCGCAAATAAAATTTTAATCCTAGTTCACGTGCCACCCAAAACTACAAAATTGTTGAATATTTGGCTCAAGAACTGTGTGTTATGTCCGCTCTTGAAGTTCTACAACATTTCCCAAGTCAACGTAAAACGCTCTTGGCTTCCATTGGCGCCATTGATCCCGAGTCATCAAATAATATCATGTTTAACCTGGACAACTTCAAGTCACAACTTTCTCACCAGCTTTCTTTTCAAAATGATGTCATTATTCATAACCAACACATTCATAGAACCATCCTGGATGAGGGATCTTCCACTTGTGTCATGATGTTAGCTTGTTGGAAAGGATTAAAATCACCTGCGCTTAACCAATCCCCTACAATGTTATGAGCATTCGATGAGTGAGGTTTTCGTCCTCATGGACTCTTGCAGTCCTTAGTCATTCAGTTGGGATGTAAGACCATCTATGTCGATGTAGAGGTAGTCTATGCTCCCCTTGATTACAAATTTTTATTAGGAAGAAGTTGGTTTTATTCCATGACTATCGTCGCTTCATTGGTGTTTTGATGTGTACAATTCCCTCATCAAGGAAAAATTGTCACTATCGACCAGTTAGATTATTGTACATCCGACACTCACACTCCCGCCACCAACAATATTCCTTTCTTGGGAGATAGTAGAATCACTTATGAAAGTGTTGGTGTAGGTATTTTAAAATATTATTCCCTTATGGGTACTTTCCCTACACCACTTCCTCCCACCACACAACATATTTCCACAATCAATATGATTTCGACTATGGCCTATTAGTCTTTAGAATCATCTGATCCTTGGCTTGTGCCTAGTCCATTAGAATTTGATGCATTGGGTGACACTATGCCACTTATTCCATTCGAGGCTTCATATGATGCTATCCAATATACCTCTACCTCCTTGGATGACCAACATCTATTGGCATCCAACACTTATTCGTTTCCATCTTGGTTGAATTCCTTGTCCTCTACTTTCGACTACATTTCCCATATTTTTCCATCAGACGAATCCATTATGGAAATTATCAGTATGGAGGAGTTACCTTGGGATGACAACCATCATCGATCATCTTTTCTAGAATAAATTTCGGAAGATATACGCTTTATCTCCCCCCCCCCTAATGTTGTTGATTCTCACCAATATCCTATACTTACCCAGGATACTACTTCTGAGGGGAATTTAGGCAACATCTCCTCTACGATCGCTATTCATATTTCTATCAAAGAAGGTATCATGGAAAATTTTCATCTCGATGCTAATTTTTCACCCGAGGAAGTGGCATCTTACACCACTTTATTTAAGGAATTATGTGATGTCTTTGCTTGGAGCTACAAGGAAATGCCCGGGATCAATCCCTCCATCATTTTTCGTGAAATAAAAACTTACCCAGGCGTTAAACCTGTGCGATTTTTTTTTTCCTGGTCCATCCTAAGAAAACCACGGCCATAAAGGAAAAAGTTGAAAAACTATTAAAATCTGGCTTTATCTATCTTGTCCCCTTGACAAAATGGGTTTGTAACATTGTTCCAGTTGCTAAAAAACAAGGAACCATTTGTGTCTGCGTCGATTATAGAGATCTAAATAAGTCTTGTCCCAAAGACAATTACCCCACACCGTTCATCGACCAAATCATTGATAATTGCGCTAGATGCATTATTTTCTCTTTCATGAATGGATTTTTAGGATATAACCAGATTGACATTTTACCCGCTGATCAACATAAGACATAATTCATTTGCCCGTGGGGAACATTCTCTTATCGGAAACTACCTTTTGGTATCAAAAATGTTGGTACCACTTTCCAGTGGGCTATGTCATATGCTTTCCACGATATCAAACACATTGCAGAACCTTACCTCGATGATTTACCTGCCCATTCATCCAGTCGATCATACCATATTGGTCATCTATGAGCCATTTTTCTTCGATGACGATTCTATCGTATCCGTTTGAACCCACACAAATGCATCTTCATTGTCGAATCAGGTCGACTCCTCAGTTTCATTTTCTCCAAAGATGGGATTAGGGTGGATCCCTTAAATATTAAAGCTATTATTGCTTTAACTCCTCCGAACAATCTGACCCAACTACAAAGTTTGCAAGAGAAAGAAAACTTTCTTTGTCATTTTATATGTAATTACGTTGAAATTACTAAAGGATTTATGTGATTGTTGTAGAAAGACACTCCTTTCATCTGGGATGACACTGCTCAATGATATTTCGATGCTCTTAAGCATGCATTGACCCATACACCTCTTTTGCATGCTCTAAATTATGCACGAGACTATATCCTTTATTTGGCAGCCTCTACTTCCACTATCGCTATGGTGTTAGTCCAAGAGGACCCCAACGGTGAGGAACATGTGATATACTATCTGAGAAAGAGTCTATCCATTCATGAGCTCTGATATTCACATGTTGAAAAATTGGCTCTGGCAGCCATCATTGTCGTCCAGAGATTTCTCCATTACATCATGTTACGCACTACCACGGTCATTACATATCTGAACCCCATGTATCATATTTTGACACATGAAGTTCTTGGGTGAAAATATTCTAAATGGATCGTTATTCTTCAGGAATTCGATCTCGAGTTTTCCAACTTGAAAGATAAAAAATCCTTGGTTTTTGCAGAACTTATCTACGATCTTCCCCATGCTAATGAAGACACTGAGCCCAATGATTCTCTCCCCAATGAATATTTTTTCCTCATTAGCACGCCCGACCCTTGGTATGGAGATATTATTCTTTATCTTTAAACCCAACGTTTTTAGCCTGATATCTCCCGTGAAGAACGTCGTCATATTTTTCACCATTCTACACGCTACCTTATCATCGATGACACTTTGTATCACCATGGTATTGACACTATCTTACGGTGTTTTTTAACTCATGATGAGGATGAACGTGTTTTAAATGATTGTCACCTTACAGCATGTGGCGGTCACCTTTCTGGGATGGCTATAGCTCAGAAATATTACGTGTTGGTTACTTTGTCCCTCCATCTTCAAATATTGCATTGAGGTTGTCAAAATATTCCCACACTGCCAAGTTTTTCATAAAAAGGAACGCACCCACCCCGCTCTGCTACATCCTATTGTCGCCATCGGCCCCTTTGCAAAATGGTGCATTGATTTTATGCAATATAAGCTTACCTCAACTGGGGGGCACGTTTATATCATCGTTGTCATTGATTACTTAACAAAATGGGTTGAGGCTATGCCTACTTTTCTTAATTATGGTCGTACCGCATCTCTCTTCATATTCAACCACATCATCAATCGCTTTGGTGTTCCACAATCCATTGTCACTGATCATGGTTCACATTTTCAAAACCAGATGATGAGTGAGTTACATGTCAAGTTGGGTTTTCTCCATGAAAAATCCTCCCCCTACTAACCTCAAGAAAAAGTACAAGTTGAAGCTATCAACAAAGTCCTTAAAACTATGATCCAACGCATGGTGGGGGTAAAAAAAACTTCTTGGCATTTGAAACTTTTCTCTGCCCTCTAGGCTTACCGCACCTTAGTGAAAACTACAACTAGATTTACTCCTTTCCAGTTGGTATATGGTGTCGAAGTAGTATTACCAATAGAGTGAGAAGTTCCTTTGTTGAAACTAACAGTATAACTCATGCCTCACACCTATGTTGAAGAGGAACATTTCCTATATTTGACTAGGTTGGACGAAACACATTGTGATGCTACTCTCATTAATGAGAGATATCAAAAATGAATGAAGAGTCAATATGAAAAATCCATCCACCCTCGCACTTTCGCAAAAGGATACCTAGTCCTCGTTTATGACCAGGCTTACGATAAGCTAGGGATAGGAAATTTAGAACCTATGTGGCATGGACCCTATGTCGTAAAATGTGTATTACATAGAGGCGCCTACGAGCTAGTTGACTACGACGGAATCTCTCTTGGTGAACCCCGAAATGGGATTTACCTTAAAAAGTACTATGCATAGAACATCTAGCATGTGTGTTGTGTACTCTATTGTACTATAGTTTTTGTTTTGGTGTGTTTTTTTCTCTTGCGTGTATGAGTTTTTTTTTAGCCTCTTATACTTTTTCTTGGATTGCATGCGCATATGACATCTCCCTTTCCTATCTTTGTCGATTTTGCGGATGGCTCTAGTCGACACACTCAAAACATTTCTTTTGTAGCTTAGGTCATTTACCACTCTGATGAGTTGGTGAGTTTAGGAGGTGTTTTCCTAGGATCGACAACCATTAATGTGGCAGAATATCATGTTGTCATTGGACTTTTAACCAAGGCCTCCTCCCTAGTTATATCTCGTATAATCATTAACCTAGGCTCTCAATTTGTGGTTTGTCAGCTTACTCAAGTCTACGTCATTCGCAAACCTATCCTTTTGTGTCTCCACCTACGAGTTCATCGTCTTGAAAGAATGTTTGAATTTACACAATACAGACACATACCAAGAGAACTCAACACAACTTCAGATTCGCTAGAAAATTATATTTTGGACCAGTATCTTGCACATAGATAAAATTTTATAAGAAAATGAATCACATATACATTAAAAACATCACACAAAGTAATTTGTAACATCATTGGCACCACAAAACACACACACACATATATATATATATATATATATAAACTGCGTGATAGAAAAAGTTTGTTTACATCAAAACATACATAGAAGGGAAATAAATATGGGCCCTCGTGCCCATGATATCATCATGAAAAGACTACAAAAACATCTAGAGGATCCTATTCCTCCTCCACCACATTGTTCTCCAAGAAGCACGTCACTGCACGGTCCACTCGTCGAAGCAAGTAGTTCAAACTCTCAGGAACCCCCACTGTATGGCTCTGCAAATGTAGGGGTATATCTCTCCTCTTGAGAGGTGGGACACCCATCATAAGACCTCATATGTTCCTCTTGACTTCCCAGAGACCTCCCACTTCCACCTCATTCTCTATGGCTATATGCACGTCTTTGTGATGCCCTAGTGTCGGTATCTCTGTCGAGAGTGATGCACCTCTATCTACATGATGAAACAATGCATATGTTAAAACCCCTCTATGTACACATAAAAATAATATAAATTTTAAAATCAAAAAACAAATAACAAGGTATTGGTTTCGTACTTGACGCATCCCATTCTATACTCTATGGAAGTACCAAGTCTAGGCTACCCCGGAAATCTACTATGGCATATGGGAAATCCTCGATGACGATCAATTGTCATCTCAACCAAGAAAAGAATTTGGTCATGAACTTAAATTCTGAGTCGGTTCCCAATCTTGGAGACAAACTCGTCCACCTTTCCATACGTGGTTTAGCCACCAGTCATGCCACCAGCGCAATCTATGACTATATTTGAGGTATTCGCACTAGAAAGAACGAAACCAAAAAGGAACCATACCTGAATTGTTTATGTTTCCAAATCTTTCATTTCATAATTTGATCCTTCAAATTGTGAAGGAAACCTACACTCCGATTGAATAACCTTGGCTCCACGCATTTTAGATCATAAGCCATTTGGGATTTTGAGGCCAAATGTGCACTGTTGCTACCTGCTAGGTTATTTATGGAAAACAAGATAGATCGTAGTGTCAAATCTCTGACCTCTTTGATCATGATTCGTCCTCTGATCAATTGTGACCCCTGAACACAATGATCTACCATGTACACCTCGGTAGGCTGAGGAGTTTCCCGTTGTCCAGAAAAAATGATAGGAAACCCTATTCTCAAGAGGTTAGTGAAAAATTATACATCATCTAGCTCGATTTTGAGCATTTGTGGACCAATTTGGAACGCATGTTTGGCCTCATCCCACAATCCAATAATATGCTCAAGTAGTAAGACTTCATTTTTCATCTTTTGTAATTTAAAGTACTTGAGGAGGCCACAATTCCTCAAAGCGGCTCTTGTTTGGGGGTTTTGCAGTGCAGCTATATCATCGAGATCATGCTCGTGCTCTTTCCATTCGATCATGGTTTTTATCAATGTAAACTACAAGAAAATTCATTTAAAATCCATTAATCATCTTCTCACGGCAAAATTTTGGGTATTTTTAGCATAAATATCAACTTATGTTTCAATCTTCCATCGACGCGCCGCTAAACACATCCACAAGGCGCTAGCACTCCCCTGGCATACATACCAGGGTGTTGAAAACATGGTTGGTGCTCCCCTCACCCCTTTGAGGGAGCGTCGATCTGGTTCAGTGCCTAGGGCTTCCTAAGGAGCCCAGGATAAGACTAAAATCTACCTAAAATGAAAATCTAAAGCGTAAAAAAATATTAGAATGAGTTAATGACCAACCTGATCTGGATAGAAGTGAAAATGGTTGACTGTAGCTCTGATGCCAACAACTTCAAAATTGCCCTCCAAAGTCGAAAATACCAAAGCTAGAAGAGTTTGGTAAAAATGAAATGGAAAATAACATTTTTAGCCCCATTTCATTGTTATAGGGTTCATTTTTGCTAATCTATAGTCTCTTTTGGGTTTTAAAAATATTTTTCAGAGATGTCACTAATACCCTAGAATGCAGATTTGTCATCACTTGCAGGTTTTGAAGCAGTATTTTTCCGTTTAACCTTGTAACATTGTCGAGCATGGTCTTTTTTCTGTTGGATTACTGAGAGGAGGGTTAATTAGTAATAGAGAAATTTAATCATTTTTAACCATATAATCCAAGTGTTATATCAATGTAGTATTATCATCCAATAACTGCAAAGTAAATAAGCAATGAATAAATGAATAATCATACACATACATAGTACACCAGTGTTTTACGTGGAAAACCAAAGCGGGAGAAAACCACAAAATTCTTTTTCTTATATGTCTTGAAGAATTGCATTCATTGGAAGCACCAACTTCCTTTGTTTTCTAGTTGCAACTAGAAGGAGGATCCAACCCCCTTGTTTCTCAGGCTACAACCTGAAGGAAACTCCAACTCCCCTATTATCTGGCTACAACCAGAATGAGGCTACAGCCCCCTATGTTCTCCGACTACAACTGGAAGGTGGCTACAACCACCTGTCCTTGCCCCATCCAACCACCCTGAAGAATAAGTAGAATTATGGAACCACTCTCACATTATCACTGTGAGATATATCGTTGTAAACTTGTACCAATAAACCTGAACCATTCATCAACCATGCATCAACTTGTACCTCAACCTGTAATCAACATGTACCATAAAAAAGTGCATCAACCATGCACCAACCTATACCAAACAACCTGTAATCGACCTATACCATAAAAAAGTGCATCCAACCACGTACCAAGTATGTACAAATCATGTGTCAACTACTCATCAACTATGATTCATCAACATCATCAACTATACACCTCTTATCTGTGACAACTCATCAACTACTTGTCTCAACCATGTACCCAACATGTACCTTACCCAAAATCCCTCATCAATTTCATCATCCAAATGTGATTTGTAACTCTGTAATAGACCTAGTGTATATGATCACATATTTGCAAACCTTCCTTAACTTTCATAACAAGATACTAGCATTTTCATCAAAATTTTATTTAGTCTCACATGACTAGTTTGGGATTAGTCAACAACCCTAACTTGAAATAATCATAACTATGTACCTGTAATTAATAAATATATGAAATTAGTACACAATGTTCTTTAGTTTGTTTTATTCAATTCCTCTAAGTGTCACTATTTGGAACCTCTCATAAAAGGATTTATAGAAAAAATGGCATACCTTGCTGAATTCTGGCTTATTCTAGAGAGAGACCTTGTAGAGAGTGCCCCACACAAAATATTTTTTGAATGGATCTGAAAATGTTACATAGAATACTAAAGACTATACTCTAACCAAAACATTTGGTCTTACTTAATTTTTATTTGTTATGAAGCCGTTATGACAATTTTACCCGAAACACTTGTTTTAGACTAGTTTCAGGACTAGCCACAAACCCTATTTTCCATGGAGTGTAACTCCAAAAATATAAAGAACCACAAGATAAATATTTTACCATAGATATTTGGATATGTTTCCTAAATGTCCTATCAATTTCACGGTTTGAATCATTCTAGAAAAAAAAATTATTGCAAAAATAGTGAGATGACCTATAAATAACATACCTTAGAAAGCATCATCAAAAGAAAATATCATCCCTTGAATTATGGCCTTCTTTTCTTCACCTTCCCTCTGAAATTCAGTTTATATATCCTTTGGTTACCTCAGCCACCTATAGATATTCAATATTCTCAAGTATGATGTAAAATGAGAGAGCCTTGCCTCTTATTTAAACTCTCCAAATATCTTCCTTAGAAGCATCTTCTAGGTCACTTAACCCATTTATAGGTCACTTAACCTATTTTCCTCATTTGTAGGGTTAACTACTTTCCATAATTAGAAATTTCTTCATTACTTTATCATTTAAATATTCCTCCTTGACTTTGTTACCTCACTTTATCATTTAAATAATCCTCTTTGATTTTGTCACTTCAATTTATTATTTAAATAATCCTTCTTGACTTTGCCACTTTACTTTATCATTTAAATAATAATTTCTTCTTTGCAAACTCTTTGAATTCTTTGACCTATTGGGGCTTCAAGCCAACATATGAGGGTCCTCCAACTTTGTAAGGCCATAACTCTCAAACCGTGAGGAGTTATGTGATGCTCCACATACCACCTGAAATTGCATGAAATGTACTATCCATATAGAATAGTATTACCTTCAAATATATTAAAACTCATACCATTATACATGAAACAACCTTGGGTCCATTACCCAAACCTTTGTGCTACCAGACTTTCTTCAAGGGTTGACATCAATGCCAACCAACCTTAATAAAAATCTCCCCCTTTAGCATTGATGGCAACACTCTAATGAAATACTGAAATCATTTGATGCAATACTGAAGTCATATCACTCATGCTCTCCTTGGAACCATGTCTCTATCCTATGCATCTCTGTGACCCTTGCTCCCCTTGGAATCATGCCTTTGGCCTATGCATCTAATGAATCCCTGCCCCTTTTTCATCAAAGAAAAAGGTATATTTCCATCCAGGGTTGCTCCCCCTGACTAAACTGTCCTCTTTATGGTGCTTCCTCATGTACATCTAAGACATATAAGATAAGCATTCAAAAGAATTCATTTTGGAGTATAAATAACTATGAATCTCTGGCAAAGATACTCAAAGGCTTCCCTTGGAAGTGGTTTTGTGAAGATGTCTGCCACTTGTTGTTTTGTGCCCACATACTCAACTCTGATGTTCTTTTCTACAACCTATTCTCATAGAAAGTGATACTTGATTGGAATGTGCTTTGTCTTGAAGTGCATCACTGGGTTGTTTGAGATACTGATGGCGCTTGTATTATAACAATAGATTAGAATGTACTCATCATACTCAACCTGTATATATGTCAAAGTTTATTTCATCTAAAGAACCTATGTACAACATGTTGCTGCTACAATATACTTTGCCTCAGCTATAGATAGAGATATTGATGATTGTTTCTTGCTTAGCCATGATATTAAACACTCACCCAAATATAATGTTGCTCCACTATTGGTTCATCGGTCATCAATACAACTTTCCCAATCTCCATCTGTGTAGGCGATAAGAGATAGATCCTTTCATTTTGGATACCATAATCCAAACTCTTTCGTTCCTTTGGGATATATGAAAATTCTCTTCACTACTAATACATGTGATTCCTTTGGTGTTGCTTGAAATTGTGTCACGTGTCTAACTTCCTTCATTACATCTGTTCTGGATGTTGTCACATATAGTAGGCTATCAATCATTGACCTGTATTTCCTCTGATATGTAGAATTTGAATCATCATATTTTCTTAACTTGCAATTGGTTTGCATGGGAGTGATAACTGGTTTGTAATCTTCCATTTTGAACCTCTTTAGCATTTATCTGGTATAATTGGTTTGAGAAATGAAAATTCCTTGGTTGCTTTGACGTATATGAAGTCCCAGAAAGAAGGATATTTCTCCAAGTAATGACATTTCAAATTCATTCTACATATCTTTGCAAATTTCTGGCTTAAGATGTCATCATCACTACCAAAAATAATATCATCAACATAAACTTCAATTAATAAAATATTACCTTGACTTACCTTGATGTAGAGGTTGCTGTCTGCACTTCCTTTTCTGAACCCTGCCTATTGTAGATATTTATCCAGTCTAGAGTACCATGCTCTAGGAGCTTGTTTTAGACCATACAAGGCCTTCTTTAATTTGCACACATAGTCTGCATTCTATGACAAATGAAATCCTTCTGGTTGTTCAATGTAGACTTCTTCTTCAAGTTTCCCATTAGGAAAAGTTTATTTTACGTCCATCTGATACACTTTAATATTTTTGGAGCATGCATAAGCTAAAAGTAATCAGATTGTTTCCATTCTAGAAACTGAGGAAAATGTCTCTTCAAAGTCGATTCCTTCAACCTGTGCATATCCTTTACATACCAATCTATCTTTGTTCCTTATAACATGTCCATATTCATTCAATTTATTCTTGTATACCCACTTTGTGCCGATCACATTCTTATCCTTTGGTCTTGGAACCAATTCCCAAGTGTCATTTTTCTCTATTTGATCCAATTATTCATCAATGGCCTTGTTACAAAATTTATCCTTGTTGGTCTCTTCAAAATAGGTTGGTTCAATCGTAGATGTGAGTGCTAAGTGTGTTTGTTCTAGTGAACAGATTCTTATTCTAGTCTCAACTCCTGCGTCTTTGTTTCCGATAAATTGATCTAAAGGATGATTCTTCTGTACTCATCTCCTAGGTGTCTTTGGAGGCACTTGTTGAACTTTCTCTTCTTCTTCTGTCAGATTCTCTTCATCTTCCTCTTCTACTTCCTTTTCATCTTCTGCTTCTTCTTCCAAACGTTGTTCTATTGATTCATTTTCTTCTTCCTTTGATTTTGGTCTACCTGTTTCATCAATTGTTACGTTGATGCTTTCTACAACTTTGTTCAATATCATATTGTAACACTTTTATTCTTTCCTTGTACTTGAGTAACCAACAAGTACTCCTTTGTCCACACGAGAGTCAAACTTTCCCATTTTTCCATCTTCTCTTTTGTTGTAGCATTTGCTTCCAAAAACTATGGAGTGTTTCACATTTTTTGGTCTTCCTTTCCATAGCTTGTAGGGAGTTTTGTCAGTGTTGTTTCTGAGCATTACTCTGTTTTGAATGTGAACGGTTGCATGCACTGCCTGTGTAAAAAATATATCTGTCAATTTGGAATCCATTAGCATTGTTTGAGCCATTTCATGTACTGTCTTGTTCTTTCTTTCAACAACTCTATTCTATTGAGGTGTCCTAGCAATGGAGAATTTTCTTTTTATTCCATGACTGCTACAGTAGTCCATAAATTCATTTGAAGTGAACTCTCCGCCATTATCAGATCTCAAGAATTTGATTTTTGAATCCATTTTATTGTAGATCTTGAAGTTTTCAAAAGCTTTTGACTTATTCTTGAGAAAGCAAACTGCAGTCATTCTTGTATAATCATCAACTAATAACATAAACAATTTCTCACCTTTTAAACCCTTTGTTGTAGTTGGTCCAACTAGATCAGTATGCACAATTTCGAGTGGTTTTGTCGTTGAATATTCCTTTGATTTGAACCTGTTTTTTGTTTGCTTTCCTTGTTGACAATGCTTGCATAAAGTGTTGGTTGGTTTCGTGATATGGGGGATTTCTCTGACTGCTTCTCTTCTACTGACTTTGACAAGGTTATAAAAATGGATGTGACCCATTCTTTTGTGCCATATCCAATGTTCTTCTTTGACTTATTCTTTGACTTCTTCATATTCTTCTACGGTTCTTCATATTATTCTTTGGATTCTTCTTTATCAGATTCTTCTACTTCCATGAATAGAAATATTTGTTGGAAGATTGATTGTTGTCATTGATGTCAACCCTAGTCATGGGTTTTGGACCGCAAGATTGATAAAGGTATTTGGACATGAAGGAAAATGCACATGCATATACAACACCCATGAATGGATAGTATACATCATGTTGTTTCTGGTGGTATGTGGCACATCACATGGATCCTCATGGTTGAGGAGAAATGATTTTTTGAAGATGACAAAGTAAATTGAAAAAGGAAGTACATGTACGCCTTGAAAATAATTAAAGAAAATAATTACAAAATAAGAAAGTGTCAGGTCGGCCCTAATGTTAAAAGGAAGTGACATAAATGGTATAAATAAATATCATTATACATTCATTTGATACAAGTCGAATTTCAGAGGGAAGAAGAAGTAAAAGAAGGTCAGATTTCAAGGGAGGATGAAGTCTTTTGGTGATGTGTTCTAAGGTATGTTATTTTCAGGTCATCTTACTATTTTTGCTATAAATTTTTTTCTAGAACGATTCAAATGGTGAAATCGCTATGGTATTGAGCAGACATATCAAGGTACCTCTGGTACAAATTTCAGCTCTTGATTCTCTATAAGTATGGATATACACTCTGTGGAATATAGGGTTTGTGACCAGTCTTGAAACTAGTCAATAAACAGGTGTTCTAGTTAAAACAATCATAACTTTTTCATACAGACTCCAAATGTAGTGGAACCACTTCCATTGGAAATAGTACGGATTGTAGTTTCTTTTTTTCGAGTTTCAGAATCAGATGTTAAATATTGAGCACGGGGCATGCTGTACAAGTTGGGTCTTATGAACATAACATAATTGAATAAAGTATACCATTCTTTTTATAACCTCTTTTTGGGGAGGATTCAAGGAGTGAAAATTAGAGGAGTTTCAGAGAATACATTGAGTAACATTATATACAGGATTAGAGTACTCCAAGAATTGAATAATTGCAGAAATTGAAGAAGTCTCAGAAAGTATTATCAGGTTCTATGTGATGATTGGTTGATGGTGATGATTTAATGTAAAGTTTTATTATCTCTTATATATTCTTGGGTGTAAGGAAGGGGCAAGGATAGAGAGTTCAAATCTCTCTTGATATTGGAGGATTGTATCTTCCTCTTGGAGGTTTATCCCTCCGTTTACATTTGGAATCTGTAGCTACCTTTGGAATTCATTACTTCCCTTGAACAAAAACTATTGATTATTTCTCATATATTGTGCATGGTGTATTGTGGTGTATTGGTGTAACTCTTATACTATTGTTCATTGCTCATTAGATA
>ML828876.1:974-13515 GCA_009831015.1 Picea engelmannii
TATGTCTGTGTTTCTTAAGTTTTCGTATCCCAGCAGAGTGAAAACGATATATATATATGCCTGTGTTTTTAAGTTTCATATCCTAGTAGAGATTGATAAAGGAATATATATGTCGATGTTTTTTTGTTTGATATCCCAACAGAGTGAAAACGATATATATATATATATATATATTTTTAAGTTTTCGATATAGCAGAGAATGATAACGATATGTATGTGTTGTTTTTTAGTTTTGATAATTCCCAATGTTCTCATGCCGAATCCCAACGTTTTTGGATGTTCCGACTGTTTGTTTTTTTGGTGATAATTTCCAGCAGGATGTGATAAGTCCTAGTGAATCTACATTTTTCTGGCATTGAATTTTTTCTCTGTCTATATGCTCTAACCACAACGAATCTGGGCAGTGATTTTGTTGGGCATTGGGCCCTTTTTCTTAGTGTTTAAATCCACCTTTAAAATGTAATTTTACACAGCAATTGTTGGGCAGAGTTCCAAATGTGAGAGTTTCATTTTCGCCTTTATTGTTTTGCACAGTATGTCAGTTATGGTTTTATTGATTTTTGGTAATGAAATTATATATGTTGGAACACAGTGAAATCTTTTATGACATCGATTGACAACATTATCGTGCATTTATTAGACAACTACAGACAGTGATACTATTCAATAGACCCCAGGCGAACACTTGATAGTCATGGATACTATTTAATAGCCAGCTAAATATGGGTGGGACAATGATTCCATTGTTAGGCAACTACTTTATTAATACGTAGCATTCAGTTAGATAGTATTTTAATTTGATAACATTGCTAGACCGTGAATCATTGCTAAATGGCGATATCTGTTTTTAAAAGATATGTTTTCAATTATGGTAGTGATCCTTACTACCTTTAGATTAATTATTGATTACCCGTCTCACATCTCAGTCTTTAACTTCTATCCCAATAGAATAAATGCTGCTATGGTAATAGATTAATGATTAATTTTCTTGCTAATAGATTACCAGATTCATTGTCATGATAATCAATCACTCATCCACACTTAGGCATAATGATTAATAGTCAATGGTTTATGATTTATTGGCATTTAGTCTAATAGCTTGCACAAGTTTAATGGTTGAGGGTTATTAAGTTTCAGCTAAGCATTTATTAGTTTAATATTCAATTGGTAACTATGCATCTTGTGCCTTAATTCGATTTGTAAATGGGGGTTGGTCATAGATGCCACGCCACTAGTTCACCTTGTAGGAAACCAAAAATCCCTCGGATAGTTGCGCATTTTAACTTGATGATGTCACCTTGCGTCTTGTCAACTTGTTTCTTGAGTGTGTGTGTATAGTATTATTGTACTATGACAGTTAGTTGGTATCCTAGCGCATTGGATTTTCTTGGGTGTTGGTCTAGATAGGTGGCGTTGCGCTATGGTTACTGTCGCACCTATTTCCTTGCAATGACATGATTCCTCATGAGGGGATCATCGTGCTCCTTGACAGATAGAGGTGAATGATAACCTGTCCAGAGCCTGTGCTTCCCGTTGTGAGCATCGTTCCTTTTAATTGATGTTGGCACTTGGTTTGTAACGCCTTAACGCTCTTTGGTTTCGTGCGCCGGCGAGGTTTCTAGTTCAGGGTCGTCAAAGCCACTGTGTCGGGTTGTTGATGTTTTCCTTTATCTTGTAGGTGTTTTCGTGTTTGTGTCGGGCGGGGATTCATTCTATCTGTCTTTGATTTTTGCAGGTTCGCCCAATTTCTCGGTGTGCTAATGTGTTGAGTTATTTGGTGCCCCGGAATGTACATCCGTCGAGGCATGGTTGGAGAATATGGCTATGTGACTTGCACTTTGTGACTATACCTCCAACATGAAGGTATGCATGGTGGTATTTCAAGTGAAGGGGAGTGTTATTCTATCATTGAAGAAGCTCCTGCTACAATTGAACATGGTCGTCGATGACGTTTCATGGGAACTGTTCGAGGAACGGTTCCAGGAGAGGTATCTTTTTGAGGAATTCGTTGAGCCTTACCTCAACGAGTTCAATGCCTGGCGACAGGGCGATCGTACGGTGACCAAGTATGAGGCCCATTTTATGGAGTTCCTTCGGTATGCTCCACACCAAATCACCAAGAAACTTAAGGTCAATGAGTTTGTGTTGGGCCTTAATGTTAGAATTCAACTTCTACTTCAGGTACCAGGAATACTGGACCGAAGAAGGTGTGTTGGATTATGGGGAGCCACACTTTCAGTGTGACTACCCAGAGGAGAGGACCAGAGCTTCTAGATCAGTCGGACCCACTACCATGGGAATTTGGGCAAGTCCCATCAGATTCTTGTAGTGGTGAATAACCACCAGGCAGAGCATTAGTTGACTGTGCTCGAGACATCAACAACTATTGCTAACCAGACCCTTCGTATTTTTATAGATTCTAGTGTTGCAGAGAGTTTCATTTCAGGAGAAATGCTAAAAAGAATTAAGGTAAGGGAAGTCTAACAAGGTGAGTTTAGATTTGTAGAAATGGCTTTGAGAGCCAAACATAAGGTTGGAGGGAAGGTTACAGGCAGTAGCCTTAACCTGGGAGAGTTTTTCACCAGGGTCAATTTGTACGTCACGATATTAGGATCTTATGACATCATGATCGGTATGGACTAGTTGGAATCACATGAGGCGATACTCAACTATAATATGAAATGATTGAGCTTGGTCGATGATGAGGGACAAAGACGTGTGATTGTAGGTCGAAACCAGGGAGTTCCCTAAAGTTCATCTCTTCCTTGCAGCTATAGAAGAGCATGCACAAGGGATGTAAGCTTTATGTGATCCTTGCGTTAAACAAGAAGGGATTAGCGGAAGGTCTATAAAACATTCCGGTGGTAAGAGAGTTTGCGAACGTCTTCCCTGAGGAGTTACCTGGGATGCCTCCAAAGAGGGAATTGGAATTTACCATAGACCTAAAACTGGGGACTGAACTGATAGAAGGAACACCTTATCGTATGTCGACTCCAGAGTTATAGGATTTGAAAATGCAACTGAAGGAGTTGTTGGACCTAAGACTTATACATCCTAGTGTGTCACCGTGGGGTGCACTTGTTATTTCATTCGAAATAAGGATGGGTCATGAATAAGTATTTGTTGCCAAGGATTGATGATCTGTTTGATCAGATGAAGGGTGCGATGGTGTTTTCAAGGATCGACTTGAGATCAAGGTATCACCAGTTATGGATCAAGAAGGATGAAATTCATAAGATCACTTTTAAGACGAGGTTTAGACATTACGATTTTACTATTTTACCTTTTGGACTGGCAAACGCCCCTAGGTATATATGAGTTTTTTTAATGGGGTGTTCCGTGAATACTTGGACAAGTTCGTCTAAGTATTCATCGATGATATTTTGATTTACTCTCGAATGTTGGAAGAGCATGATGAGCACTTGCGCTTGGTATTACAGTATCTGTGAGAGAACAAATTGTATGGGAAATTGTCTAGATGCTTGTTTTTTTTATCTATTGAAGATTCACTACTTGGGGCATGTCATCTCCGACAAAGGTATCACCGTGGATACAACAAGGTTCAAGGATATTATGGAATGGCCTACGTCGACGAATGTCCTGGAAGTGCGTAGCTTCATGGGTTTAGCAGGATACTATGGATGGTTCGTTGAGGGATTTTCGAGGATATCAAATCCGATCAGGGAATTGTAGAAGAAGAACAATAAGTTTTTTTGGACCGAGAAATGCGTGGAATCCTTTCATAGGATCAAAGATATGTTGACAATATCACCGATACTAAAGGTCCCTGACATAAACGCGAACTTCTTGTTATGCACTGACACATTAAAGGAAGGCTTAGGCAGAGTCTTGATGCAAAATGGTCGAGTGATCGCTTACATCTCAAGAAAGTTGAGAAGGGATGAGGAGAACTATGCGACGGACGATTTGGAGGTGTTAGCCATTGTTTATTCATTGATATTTTCGAGATAGTACCTTACTGGATGGAAATTGAACTAAAAAATGGACCATTGTGGACTACAACACATCTCTACACAAAGAAACTTGAATGCGCGACAATGGCATTGGTCGGAATTGCTTAGCGAGTATGATTTCAAGATTTCTTACTTAAAAGGGAGGGTGAACAGAGTGGTTGATGCATTGAGTCCAACATCACGCATATTTTTAGTGATGCCTCGTCAGACGAATCTACATGAAAAGATTCTAACTTTACAGCGCGACGATGACTCGTACAAGGACGTCAGGGATTTTATCAGACAAAACACAATTATGGTACCAAGATTTGAAGGATTTACGTTTGACAACGATGGATTATTAAGATTTAAAAATTGAATTTACGTACCACCGAACACAAGTTGAGGAGTTTGATCCTAAACGAGGTTCACAGAGCAGTGTACATGGCTCACTCGAGGGTCACGGAGATGAGGGCGGACCTTAAACCCTTATTCTTCTGGAAAGGAATGAAGTCAGACATAGTCAACTATGTGGCCCGATGTATAGAATGTCAGGAGGTGAAGGCTGAACATAGACATCCAACAGGATTACTACAACCACACGCTATTCCAGAATCAAAATGGAAGGTCATTTCGATGGATTTCATTGTTGAATTTCCACTGATGACAATGAGACACTACTCGACTTTTTTGGTAGTCAGCACTCTGATGAAGAGTGCTCATTTTACTCATGTGTGTACGACGTGTCAGGAACTAGACATAGCTAGAGTTTACTCAGTAATATTGTGAGGCTACATGACATGAAAAAGAGGATTATATCCGATCGAGGATCGATGTTTACTAGTCAATTGGGAATAGTTTCCAAGAGGCATAGGGAACCCAACTTAACTTTAGTACTATGTATCCCCAGAGATATATGGGAAGACCAAACAAACAAACCAAATCTTAGAGGACTTGTTGTGTATGTACGTGATGGAACAAAATAAGCGTTGGGAAGAATTATTGCTACTGGTAGAATTCGCATATAACAACAGTTACCAAAGCACCATTAAGATGGTGCCTTTTGAGTTTCTTTATGGGCGGTCGTCTCAGATGCCTTGAGTTGGGATCGTATTGAGGATAGGGTCCTGGTGGGACTGAAAGTGATCCAAGAAATGGAATATCAATTGCAAACTATAAGACAAAGGATCAAGGAAGCGCCATATCGACAGAAGAGTTATGTTGATGTGCATTGTGTCGACTGTAGTTACATGGTGGCGATCGAGTATTCTTGCGGGTGAAGCCACATAAGAGTTTGATCAAGTTTGGAAAGGGTGTTGAAGTATATCCTAGGTTCGTGGTATCCTGCAATATTGTGGAAAGGAGAGGGTCGTGGCCTATTGACTAGCTTTGCTTGATCCTTGAGGCGTATGCACGATGTGTTTCACATCTCTGTTTGAGACATTATGTTAGTGATCCTACACATGTTTTTACTTGAGTTCCTTGTAGGATTGGACGAGAGTGTGCTCACAACTGAGCCAATATGATTCCTGGATCATCGCATTCGACAGCTACGACGTCGAACAGTAGATCAGGTCAAGGTCCAGTGGGACAACTATAGTCCACACTCGACAACCTGGGAGGACGCATATGATATGCGCCAACAGTTTCCATTTTTGTTTGATAGATAGACTTGTGATACACTTTATTTCGACACTCATGTATTGTGAAACTTTGGGATGAAGTTTAGACCAAGAGGGGGTGTATGTAACATCTCTCTCTTATGTGCACTGAGCAAACTTATTATTTGAGGACATGTGTTTGCAAGTGATCCATATTATTATACTATTGGTTGTTTGATTATGATTATGAGGCATTATGATATGATGATATGTTATTTTGTTGTATTGACATAGACATGTGCTATTGACTAGGTTCTCCTGAGTGTGTAAGACTTTGGACCTTGAAGATGCAGAGGCATCAATGAAACCCCTTGGACTCTGGATCGAGTCAGGGAATGGACTATTAGGGTTTGAATGTTTTTTATATGACATGTACATCTGATTAGATGTTATTATGTTTGATTAGTATTTATGACATGATTCATTGATGATGCAGGCTAATGATAGCTTGTCGACTAGACTCACATGTAGAGTAGAGGGGTCATGCACGACAATGAGAGAATTGAGGGAGAGGTGTGGAAAAGAGCCCTACCATAGCCTACTATCACTCCCGTCGTGGCTCGAACTGTAGGTTAACGATTACCTAGTTCGAGAAGACCCACAATGTCATGAGGGTAGTATGTGATAATCTCTCATGATGATTCTAAGGGGTGCACAATAACGCATGGGCCTTATTCCTTAGAAGCCCTTAGTCTCCCACAAGATCGCCCAATGGAGTATTGACTCCAGGGGATTTTGATGTCTACCAAGTCAGTCAAGTGGAGAGTGGCACCCTTGGAGCACGTAGTGTGTCCTAAAGGGCACGTCATGCAAGGAAAATGGAAAGAGGTGAGGGGCACACTTGGAGCACGTAGTGTGTCCTGAAGGGAACGTCATGCAAGAAAAATGGAAAGAGGCAAGTGGCACCCTTGGAGCACGTAGTGCATCCTGAAGGGCATGTTGCACAAGGAAAATGGAAAGAGGTGAGTGGCACCCTTGGAGCACATAATGCATCCTGAAGGACACACCATGCAAGTGATACTTGTGGTAAAAAAATAATAATAATCATAATTAAACATGTGACGAGAAGGGGGTAATAAATTCAACTAATGTTTTTTTAAATCAAATTAATTTTGGGGGATTAAATTTTAAAAAAAAGGAAATCATTGTTTTTTTACTTATGCTAATTCAATTTTATTAATTAAAAATAGAAAAAGGTGGTTAATCTACACTTGCTAATTTGATTTTTAGATAAAAAGGGAAAAGAGGGAGACTTAAAAGAAATAGGAAACCAAGGGAAAAAGGGGAAACATAAAGAAAAACGGAAACGTAAGGAAAAAGTTGAATGACTAACTTAGTAAGGAATCTTGCCTTTAAGAACTTTCTAACTATGAACTCAACTAGGAATTTAGTAAATGCGTAAGTCATTTAAAATATGTAAGGGAATATGGGGACACCGGGGAACGATTTTAGGAATGTTTTTAGGTGGGTGAGGGAAATAGGAGTAATTAATTAATTAATGAAATTAATTTCTGGTGCAACTAGGGGGATGGGTGACATGTGTACGGGGGAGGTTTTTCTGAATTAAATTAATGAAAAATAAATTAAATGGAAATTTAGGAAAGAAATCACTTAGAAACTCTATAAAAATGATGGAGGAAGAGGACCATGGGGATCATATTTTATGCATAATGTTACGCTGCAGAATTTTTGTCTTAATTGACTTATCTTGTGGGAGTTGGGATACCCAGCTCGGGTAACGAGTGGTAGCTCAACCTTGTGAGGCGAGCTCAGTGCTAGTTGTTCTTTGGTTTAGTGTGTGTGGCCCCTTTGCGGCTCGGGGGGCTCAGTGGGAAGAAGAGTACCCGTAGCGTTGGCTGGGAGGTACCAGTGAAGTCACATCGAACGACAAGCGGGAGCTGGATGGAGCGCACGTGGGACAATGACTCAGAGTTGTCGCCTTGGGCTACGGTATGCATGTGTTTATTTGAATTTTAGATTATTAGTGTTCTTTATCTTTCATTACTGCACTCCTATTGTGTAAGGAAATGTGTTTTACTCGACATTTTTAATCGAGAAATTAAAGTCATCATAGCTTTACGCTCGCTGCTTTGAATTGATTTCCTTGGCAACCCAATCCCTAATTGTTATGACTGTTCTATTTTGTTTTATCGATTATTATGAAGAAATGGTGCTTCATCTTCCGTCCCATCAATCCATGCCTGAGCAGTCGACTAGAAGTCAAATCGACGGTCGTCACTTCGGTGTTAATAGACCTATAGATTCTAATGCCCTGCTTTTTTGTGCGTGGATGATGAGAAAAGGATAACGTTTTCCCATCCATCTACCCTTACTTATCTCTACATTGATTGATTCATTGCCGAATGTTTATCCTTGTGTCTTTTGTTGGATTATCTCTGCACTTTATCTTTGTGATTTCTAGGCATTTTAACCAGTGCTTGATTGGTATAACTCATGTGTTTTTATTGTTAAAACCCAGCCTTATTCGGTATGACCTTTGCGTCTTTGGATGACATTTCATTCTCTATGATTTTAATGACAGTTCTTAGCTCCTTGATTGGTAAAATATCAGCATCATTAATATGTGAATGATAGTGTTTTGATTTAGGTATTGACTACGTTTTAATTGTTGATTGTGATTAAATCTCTTGTACACAACGACTTTTATGTATTAGGCGACTGCGGTGAATCCTTATTACATAGTTCTTGTCTGTGTTTCTTTCAAGACGATTGGATTGCGTTTTGCTACTTTTATTTGCTCTGCGTCTTACCTATATACTCATCGATTTATATAGTTGTATATTTATATCATATTCCCCTGCATTTTATTGACAACTCTGAGTCATTGCTAGACCGTGAATAATTTCTAAATGGCGATCTATGTTTTTAAAAGATATGGTTTCAATGATGGTAGTGATCCTTACTACCTTTAGATTAATTATTGATTACCCATCTCACATCTTAGTCTTTAACTTCTCTCCCAATAGAATAAATGTTGCTAAGGTAATAGATTAATGCTTAATTTGCTTGCTAATAGATTACCGAATTCATTGCCACGATAATCAATCACTCATCTGCACTTAGGCATAATGATTAACAGTCAATGGTTTATTATTTATTGGCATTTAGTCTAATAACTTGCACAATTTTAATGGTTGAGGGTTATTAAGTTCCAACTAAACATTTATTAGTTTAACAATCAATTGGTAATTATGCGCCTTGTGCCTTAAGTTGATTTGTAAATGGGGGTTGGTCATAGATGTCACAACACTTGTTCACCTTGTAGGAAACCAGAAATCCCTCGGATAGTTGCGCATTTTAACTTGAGGATGTCACCTTTCATATTGTCGACTTTTTGCTTGGGTGTCTGGGTATAGTCGTACTGTACTCTGACAGTTACTTGGTATTCTAGCACATCATATTTTCTTGGGTGTTAGTGTAAATAGGTGGCATTGTGCTATGGTTACTGTCGCGCCTATTTCCTTGCGAAAACATGATTCCTGATGAGGGGATCATCGTGTGCCCTGACAGATAGAGGCGAATGATAACCTGGTCCGAGTCTATGCTTCCCGTTGTGAGCGTTGTTCATTGTAATTGATGGTGGCACTTGGTTTGTAACGCCTTAACGTGCTTTGGTTTCGCATTCCCTCGAGGTTTTTAGTTCCTGGTTGTCAAAGCCACTGTGTTGGGTTGTTGATGTTGTCCTTTAGCTTGTAGGCGTTGTTGTGTTTGTGTCAGGCGGGGAGTCGTTCTATCTATCTTTTATTTCTACATGTTCGCCCAATTGCTCGATGTGCTAATGTGTTGATTCGTTGTTGTATGCTGCCTAATTTGCGTGTGAAGTGTTGTGTGGTTTAACTGTTGTCGTCGTTGCCTTCCTGCCTAAAAAAAAAATCACTTTTAGCTTCGCTTGTAGTCGTAATGACGGGGGACCTTACATATAGTATCAGAGCAGGTTCAACTGTGCGATTGTGGATAGCCAGGATTTCCATTACAATAAACCCTTGAGTATTAACCTAGCGCTAATTAAAAATTTTAGCGTGTCCTTGTGGTGATCTCGATTAGAGGGAGCCACATAGGTTCACGACGTTGTGTCGTGGAAGGAGGTGCGACGCCTCCAGAGGTGCCCGCACCCTCAGAGTCTAACCCCCAAGGGGAAGAACAAGTCCTTGGGATGGATTCAAATGTTGTAAGGGATGATGATGGTATGATAAGGTCCTTTCAGAGATTGTCAGAGGCCTTGATTCACCATCTTTACTGAGTTGAGGCCAGGGTGCCTGTACCCCTGAGGGTCCGCAGCATGCCCAACAAGTTCTGTTAGTATCCACTGCGAACTCGAGAAGGTCAAATTTCTAGAGTTATTTGGTGCCCTGAATGGTGCAGCCGCTGAGGCATGGTTGGAGAATATGGCAATGTGATTTGAAATTCACAACTATACCTCCAACATGAAGGTTCGCATGGTGGTATTTCTAATAAAGGGGAGTGCTCTTCTATGATGGAAGAAGCTCCTGCCACAAATGAACATGGCCATTGATGACATGTCATGGGAACTGTTCAAGGAATGGTTCTAGGAGAGGTATCTTTCTAAGGAATTCATTGAGCATTAGCTCAATGATTTCAATGCCTTGCAACATGGCGGTTGTACGGTGCCCGAGTACGAGGCCTATTTTATGGAGTTTCTTTGGTATTCTCCGCACCAAATTACCAAGAAACTTAAGGTCAACGAGTTCGTGTTGGGCCTTAATGTTATAATTCATCTTCTACTTTAGGTACTAGGAATACTGGACCAAAGAAAGTGTGTTAGATTGTGGGGAGCCACACTACCAGTTTGACTACCCAGAGGAGAGGACTAGAGATTCTGGATCAGTCAAACCCACTACCATGGGAGTTTGGGCAAGTCTCATTAGATTCTTGCAGCAGTGAATAACCGCCAGGAAGAGCAGTAGTCGACTGTGCTTGAGACGTCAACAGCTGTTGTTGACCAGACCCTTCATATTTTGATAAATCTCGGTGTTGCATAGAGTTTCATTTTGGGAGTAACGCTAAAAAGAATTAAGGTAAGGGAAGTCGAACAGGGTGAGTTTATCTTTGTATAAATGGCTTTGAGAGCCAAACAAAAGGTTGGAGGGAAGGTTACGGGTTGTAGACTTAACTCTGACAGTTAGTTGGTATCCTAGCGCGTCGGATTTTCTTGGGTGTTGGTCTAGATAGGTGGCGTTGTGCTATGGTTACTGTCACGCCTATCGCCTTGTGACGACATGATTCCTAATGAGGGGATCATCATGCGCCCTGACAGATAGAGGCGAATGATAACCTGGTCGGAGTCGATGCTTCCAATTGTGATCGGTGTTTGTTGTAATTGATGTTGGCACTTGGTTTGTAACACCTTAATGTGCTTTGGTTTCATACGTTGTCGAGGTTTCTAGTTCTTGGTCGTCGAAGCCACTGAGTCGGGTTATTGATGTTGTCCTTTAGCTTGTAGGCATTGTCGTGTTTGTGTCGGGCAGGGAGTCATTCTATATGTCTTTGATTTCTGCATGTTCGCCCAGTTGCTCAATGTGCTAATGTGTTGAGTCATTTTTGTCTGTTGCTTGATCTGTGTCCATAGTGTTGTGTGGTCTAATTGTTGTCGTCATTGCCTTCCTGCCTAAAAAAAATAAAAATGCACTTTTATCTTCGCTTGTAGTCGTAACGACGGGGGACCTTACAGACGTTATGAAGAAATTCTATTTATGTTTTTTGAAAAACATCAAATCCTAATTACAATCAATTATATTTTAAACAATAATTTAAATAAATGAATTCTATACTTTTAATATACACAATATGTACATGCACACCTGGTTGGACTTCTTCTTGTTGAAAATATCTATATACATCATCATCATTTATTTCTTCAATATTTTCACGTTCTTGTTTCTTTCTCCAATAATTCTCTTTCCTTTGTTTGTTATGGCATGTTTCACCTCGAGTGCGATCAAATTTTCTCTTGCGCAAATTTTTGTTTCCCATGAGTATAGTTATCTGTAAAAATTTTAAAAAAAAATCAACATTTTAGAATAGTTTCAGAAAAACTTCATTATCACAAAAATTATTCAAAAATAACATCAAGAATTCCCTTTTTAAAAATTTCCTTTGATATAATAAGAATTTTCTTATGAAATCCTTCACCTTGAAAATAATGTTCAAGTATTCACCTTGAAAAAATGTTCAACAAAGCCTTCACCTTGAAAAAATGTTCAACAAATCCTTCACCTTGAAAATCATGTTCAAGTAAGTTTTCATCTTGAAAAAATGTTCAACAAAGATTTCAATATATAAATTGTTATTCCAATAAAAACTTGAACATCAAAAAAATATTTTTTTTTTGGCATTCAAAACATCAACCACCTTGTTCAAAACAATGAAAAAGATCCTCCAAGTAGCGAAAAAGATGATTCAAAGTTTTGCTTAGGGGATCCACATATGAAAAACTATGAAATGAGCGAGTCAATTGTGTAAAATTGGTTCGATCGAATGTGTATTTATAAGATTTGGCACCAACTGAAACAAAATGATGCATCCCTTCATTTTTTCCTGGCTGACGGAATTCTCTCACCAACCTTTCAGACGAAAAAAACTACTATTCGGCCAAAAAGTGAGGAACCTATTTATTTTCTATGGATTTTGTTAAAAAAATATATTTAGGCCGAACAAAATGTGTTTCAGCCGAAATATTGTTTCGTCCAAAAAAATGTAAATGGGACTGTTTATAGGAACCTCAGAATTCCCTCCAACTTACTTAAACTTTGGAGGTTGCCGAAAATCTACAAATAGGATTGTTTGAAGGAACCTGAGAATTCCCTCCAGCTTACTTGAACTTTGGAGGTTGTAGAATCCTGCAAATACTCATAATTTAGTTTTGGAATTGATATCAACATTTGTGAA
>ML828876.1:34637-45423 GCA_009831015.1 Picea engelmannii
CATCTAAAGAATAAACCCTTCGTCCGTTGTTTCCTTACAATTCGTGAGGCCGCTGAGCATAGAGGCCCGTCGGACGAGCTAGGTGCTTTGCCAGACGAACTGGACGTGTTGGACGTTTGTTGTATGAGTTGGGCGAGTTGCTGCTCGCTGGGTGTTTCAATCTCTTTTATTAATTTCACATTTCCTTTTCATCCAGGTTCCTGATTCAAGCTTGAATGCACATGATTTAGCTATCCCGGCAAATGGAAAGCATTGTGATGTTATACAGGGAGTCATGGCCATCTAGGTATAACAATATTGTGATCTTGTTTAACAGGTATGCGTTATGTATATTTCTTTCTATGAAACCCGAATGATTAGTAAGTTAATATAAAGTGTAACATATGCCTTTTTATGCAGATAAGTAGCAGGAATGAGAAGCATTACTAAGGGACACGGCTATAGCCAGAGAAAAAGGATAAGGTGTTAATTGTGATTAGGTGGTTGGTGAACGTAGAAAGGATGGTTTGTAAAAAGACGGCTTGCAAAACTTGAACCGTTGGGAAAGAGAAACGGCCCAGAGATTGAGGAAAGGAGTCGGAAGGAGTTGGCTGGAAGAAGACAGTATGTCTAGAACTTGAATGATGAAGGCCAAAGGTTTAGGTTGGCCTAGAAAATGAAACCCTAATTACTTATAAGTGACAATTAGCTAGCCACCATAGTAAATTTTGAATATGATTAAGTAAAAATAAAAAAAATAAAAAATTTTAAATTTTAAATATGATTAAGCAAAAATAAAAAAATAAACATGTAAACTCATGTCTTGATAATAGTGAGGAAGTTAGTGGTTGAAATCACAACCATTGATTTATTGGTATTACTAAGAATATTCCATCAATATTTAATTTTGTCCATACAAAACTGATTAAACACTAAAAACCTATTAAATATCCAAGATCCATAGGTGTAATTCTTTCTACTTAATAAAAGAGGAATTCCCCATACTAATTATTTTATTTTATTACTTTTAAATAAAATTAAAACTTTTTCTTACATGTACTCTATATGGTAGAGGAATTCCCCATACTAATTATTTTATTTTATTACTTTTAAATAAAATTAAAACTTTTTCTTACATGTACTCTGTATGGCATGCAGGTTCCTCCACTTGGTTTGCATGCAGTTTGCATGGATCTTGTCCGTGTTGCAGAGAAAATTCCCATGTAGAGTTTGCATGGATCGTGTCCGTGTTGCAGAGTAAATGCCCATGTAGTTTTTGTCTGAATGGGTTGGCTGGTGTATTGATAACCTAGACGTCATGAACAAATCACTTAACTATAACCCCGGTGGCCCAGGAAGATAAAGGTTCTGCTATAGCCCGAATCGGTATTGGCAAGGATTCTTAAATTTCCAGGACCTGATGGTTGGCGAACTGCGTGGAGGTGATGGCGCTCTTATTGCCACCGACGGACTTCAGGATATCGATCAGTCAAGTTATCAGTGATTTAGCTATCTGAAGCGATCAATTCACTAGCAGAATCTCGTCGAATTCGTGCGCTCTCACCAAGTGCAAAGGGAGCATATTATATAGGGATATATGTACATTTAGTCTCAGATACCGTTGATAGATTGATAGTCGGGTGCCAACACACACCTGCGTAGAATTCCATCGTAGGTTAACTATACAAATACCCGGAAAGAAAATGAGAATTCATTGCTTTCAAAAAGAGCTCCGGTACTCGACTCTACTTCAGAGGTATCCCTTGCCCCGAGAACCCAGCCCAGATTCGTACTAGCAGCAGGCACCCCGCAACTTTGCAAGGGGAAATTAAGGTACCCAACCGAAAGGCACTAGCTATTCTAAAGAGGCAGTTCTACTTAGTTCACTCCCTCCTGGGAGCTAGAGGAAGAACCATCCACCTGTATCCGAGCTCGTCCGACGTGTGTTCTGGTTAAAAATGAGAAATTGCTCGCAAGTGACCTCTCAATCCGGTGTCTAAAGTGCAATGCAGTTGAAGACCTATCTGAGCGTAGCGAACCACGATTCGTATCATGTAAGAAAACTGGTATGCACTTCACTTCGCGATCAAGTAAGGTAAGAGGCGGGGGCTAAGGCAAAGTGTGTTGTTCTGACTGGGAAATGGCCAATTCGAGCGTTTCGTAAATGCATGGTGGTTTGACCCATAATCTAGCTTAAATGCAGGTTCTTCTTCCCTAAAATGGTAACATCGCTCGCTCTACTTACTTGGCACTTATGTCTTTCTAGCCAGTATAGCTTGTATCTTGTTGCTTAGGCGCTTATAGGCTCTGCATAAGGTAACAAGAAAATGTCACTGAGAAATTTCATAATTTTCAGATTAACACGTTTTCTAATATTTCAAAAACAAATGGAAAAGAAAATGACCAAGTAAAAATGTTTATAGCTAGCACCATTCTCTTAATGGGATGCTTGCTTCTATGGGTGTCAGATTTCAGAAATTTATGTTGCAAGCACATGAAAGATGAGCAGAGAAAGATTGCGAAGGGAACAACGTTGTAGCATTCTATTACTTCATTATTGGTTTTTCCAAACTCGTTGAATCCCCATTTGTGTGCTCCTTGGGGGATTCTATCTCCTCTACTTCAGCCTTTTCATTCTTCTATCTCTTGGAGCTTTTAGCCGGATCTCCTCTTGGTTATGCCCTGGTAGCCCTCTTTCACACACTTCCGCTTCCGCTCTTGTATATTGATTGTGAGAGATAGATATTTATTGGATATTTCTTGTGGTTTGAAGAAGGAAGAAGAGAGAACCGGTTTGAAAAGAAATCTTGCAGGAAGAAGAGAGGACAACAAAGAGAAGCAGTTTGAAAAGAAAGCTTGCAGGCAGAGGAGAGGACAATAGAGGATACCCAAGCTTCCAATTGCAGAGGATAGAAGCAATGAGGACCAGTTTGAAAAGAAAGCTTGCAGGCAGAAGAGAGGACAACAGAGGATACCCAAGCTTCCAGTTGCAGAAGATAAGAGCATTGCTGAGCGGATAGGAGCATCTTTGAGCAGAAGGGAAAGTGCACAAGGTAAGAGATTAATGGACTCACCCATGCATGCATGGGCAAGAGGAAGATGATAGATACTTGAACTTCGACATGCAAATCACCAAGTGGAACTCTCACCCACTGCCATCATGAGACACGAAAGCCACCGTAGACATTGTAAAATTTTCTACAGGCCATTATGCCCTATGCATTACATCTTAACATATAATGTTAAGAAGTAATGCTAGACTCATTCCTAACATTACTTCTTTTCGAAAAAACTTATAAAAAACTTATGCAAATGTATCACATAACCTAAGTTATTTTCTCTTTTGCCTCGAGAAGAGGCTATTTTCTCTCTTGCCTCGGGAAAAGGTCAAATAAGAGGCCGAAAGAAAAACATAGAAAAACATTGATTAAAACATATAAATTTCCAACTAAAAATCATATGAAGATTCAAGACTTTGGTTAAAAGAATATTTTTATTTTTATTTTCTTGCCAAATAAATAGAATACCTCAAAAATCGATTACTAAGAGTCCCAAAGGGAAGGGACTAATAATGTGATTGCAGTGACTCTTTTCATTTATTAATGTTTGAGATAAGAAGGATTGAAGTGGTGGAACGACACTTGAATATAAGTGTTTTGATTAGGGTTTGAGATATCATGGGTATTATGGAGGGGCGACAACTATGGAAATGAAGGCCATAAATTAATAGTAAATAGAGGCCCCACTTGGAAGATTATGATAATACTATGCAACAATATGTCAGATTAGATGTCCATTCGTTTGTTTAAGGGACAAATTGATCAAGGAAAATATCCTCTTCCAAACAGGAAACTAGGTAATTAGGAATAATTATGTTTAATTGTTTTTGGATAATGTGATGAAATATTTCGAATAATTAGTGTTTTTAACAATTCTGTTTTCACATTTTCTTTTTAAGACAAGACGACAACTAAATTCCTGCCCTAGGTATGCATGGCCATGGCCAATATTAAAATATTAGATCAAGGATTGTAATAAACTTGTTTATACATATATATATAATTTGGTAGAAGATGTTGAATCCAAATTCAAGTATTACAGAATTCCCCTCCAATTCTATAAAGATAAAATACAATAAATTAATTGTATTAAATGGTGGTTAAATGGGGAATTAAATTGTAACCCCTGTTAAGAGTGATTAGAGTGATTGTAAATATAAATAAACCTCAACTTAACAACAAGTTAAATAAATACACCTCGACTTAAGTTTAAGTTGATCCTTAGAAAGTGTTAAATTAATAACAACAATAACACATCAGTTTAGGAGCTCACCTTCTTATATCTTATCTTATTATATCTTATTTAGTGAATCTTGAGGCTAAATTCCCATATATAATTTTGTAGAAGATGTTGAATCCAAATTCAAGTATTACAGAATTCCCCTCCAATTCTATAAAGATAAAACACAATAAATTAATTGTATTAAATGGTGGTTAAATGGAGAATTAAATTGTAACCCCTGTTAAGAGTGATTAGAGTGATTGTAAATATAAATAAACCTCAACTTAACAAGAAGTTAAATAAATACACCTCGACTTAAGTTTAAGTTGATCCTTAGAAAGTGTTAAATTAATAACAACAATAACACATCAGTTCTCTGAAACGAAGAGAATACTAAAGATCCAAGAATCCCCAAGATTTTGGTCTCCTTTAGCAAATTTTCCCTTACCTTTTAATTTCCAAGATGCACGTGATAAGAAATTTAGCATGATATACCAATGTCTATTTTGTATTTCTTTCAAATATATGTCATTGTCTCTGTGTATACTTCATGATCAACATCAATGTATATGTTTATTCTCTGTACATGTTTTTTTTCTTTCTAACCTTTAATTTCCAAGATGCAAGTAACTATAAATCTAGAAGAATATTGGAATGTATATTCCGATGCAATGTTTTGTTATCCATATGGGATAATGTATATATCTTTGCAAATAAGACTAATGGATTTTCCTCTAAATTTTTTATTTTGTTTTTCAAATTTACAACAACCTTTTCATTTTTAGGATGCATGTGATTTGAATGTAACATAAATAATGTTGAAATGTTTAATTTCTATGTCCATTGTTGCTTTATGTATGGAAGTTATTTGTTGCATATGTTCAATATTCATTAACGAGTATAGTTTCCCTCGGAACGAAGGAGAAAAAATTGTTAACATGAATTCTAAACATTCTTGAAAAGCTATTGTTTGTATTTTGTACTTTCTACTTTTACCTACGATATATTTGACTACCTAAAGAGTTATTGCTTGTATTTTGTACTTTCTATTTTTAGAAACGATATATTTGAGTACCATTGATTTTTATTGTGGACTTTACATTCATTTCATTGCACATCCCAGGTGTTATTGTTTGTATTCTGTAATTTTTACTTTTACTTACCATATGTTCCAGTTCCAATTATTTTCCTTCCATTTCATTGCATATTTGTGTATTACTAGATGAAATACAAATCAAGTATTTATCTAAATGAAAATGAGTAAGCTATACATGGGTACAATCATGAAGGTGGGTGTCCATTTTGCTTGTTTTATGAGAAAAAAATAATTATATTTTCACAAGATCTTCAACTTTTAATAAACAAAAGTATTTTTTTTATTTAGAATTTCACTTTACAGTAAAATCAAAACTTGTGAATAATTTTGTTAGCTTTCTATTGACTATTTTTCGAATCATTTTTATTGAAATTTGATATGTCAATTTGGAAATTGTTTCACAATATGTTCCTTAAAAATGAAAGGAATGATAAAGAGTTGACAAACAAAATATATTGCATCAATCTACAAAGACTCTATTTTTTCATGACTATAGTTTTGAATCTAACTGATGAATATTATAATTTCTAGAATTTTTTGAAGTTGACCAAGCTGAAAAAGATGCAGATTTTAAACACATGTTTTCCCCCACCTTGTATCTATCTTAATTTTTACTTAAAAGTAAAATCTAAAAATATCATTTTGAAGAGAACATTTTAAGTATTTTGGATATAAATTTTTCATAATTTTCCACTATGTATTTTTAGAGATATGGATATTCCATTTCACTGAATCATAATGTCACTTGAAAATATTATGCAGTTATTTTTTTATAAAATTAAAAAAATTTAGATAAAAACAATGAAAATGAAAACAAGTTATATGCATTGAAAGTAGATTCAATTTCACAAATGTTGATATCAATTCCAAAACTAAATTATGAGTATTTGCAGGATTCTACAACCTCCAAAGTTCAAGTAAGCTGGAGGGAATTCTCCGGTTCCTTCAAACAATCCTATTTGTAGATTTTCAGCAACCTCCAAAGTTCAAGTAAGTTGGAAGGAATTCTCAGGTTCCTGTAAACAGTCCCATTTACATTTTTTCGGCCGAAACAATATTTCGGCTGAAACACATTTTGTTCGGCCGAAATATATTTTTTTAACAGAATCCATAGAAAATAAACAGGTTCCTCACTTTTTGGCCGAATAGTAGTTTTTTTCGTCTGAAAGGTTGGTGAGAGAATTCCGTCAGGTTCTGTTGGTGAAGGCCAAAGGTTTAGGTTGGCCTAGAAAATGAAACCTTAATCACTCATACGTGGCAATCAGTTAGCCACCATAGTAAATTTTAAATATGATTAAGCAAAAATAAAAAAATAAACATGTAAACTCATGTCTTTATAATAGTGAGGAAGTTAGTGGTTGAAATCACAATGATTTGATTTATTGGTACTACTAAGAATATTTCATCAATATTTAATCTTGTCCATACAAAACTGATTAAGCACTTAAAACCTATTAAATGTGCCCATGATCAATAGGTGTATGTCTTTCTACTTAATAAAAGACGAATTGCACGTGATTCCCCATGCTAATTATTTTATTTTATTACTTTTAAATAAAATTAAAACTTTTTCTTACATGTACTTTGTATGGCATGCAGGTTCCTCCACTTGGTTTGCATGCAGTTTGCATGGATCTTGTCCGTGTTGCAGAGAAAATTCCCATGTAGAGTTTGCATGGATTGTGTCGGTGTTGCAGAGCAAATGCCCATGTAGTCTTTGTCTGAATGGGTTGGCTGGTGTATTGATAACCTAGACGCCATGAACAAATCACTTAACTATAACCCCAGTGGCCCAGGAAGATAAAGGTTCTGCTATAGCCCGAATCAGTATTGGTAAGGATTCTTAAATCTCCAGGACCTGATGGTTGACGAACTGTGTGGAGGTGATGGCGCTCTTATTGCCACCAACAGACTTCAGGATATCGATCAGTCAAGTTATAAGTGATTTAGCTATATGAAGCGATCAATTCACTAGCAGAATCTTGTCGAATTCATGCGCTCTCACCAAGTGCAAAGGGAGAATATTATATAGAGATATATGTACATTTAGTCTCAGATACCGTTGATAGATTGATAGTCGGGCGCTAACACACACCTGCGTAGAATTCCATCGTAGGTTAACTATACAAATGCCCAGAAAGAAAATGAGAATTCATTGTTTTCAAAAATAGCTCCGGTACTCGACTCTACTTTAGAGGTATCCCTTGCCCCGAGAACCCAGCCCAGATTCGTACTAGCAGCAGGCACCCCGCAACTTTGCAAGGGGAAATTACGGTACCCAACCGAAAGGCACTAGCTATTCTAAAGAGGCAGTTCTACTTAGTTCACTCACTCCTGGGAGCTAGAGGAAGAACCCTCCACCTGTATCCGAGCTCGTCTGGGAGCTAGAGGAAGAACCCTCCACCTGTATCCGAGCTCGTCTGACGTGTGTTCTGGTTAAAAATGTGAAATTGCTCGCAAGTGACCTCTCAATCCGGTGCCTACAATGCAGTGCAGTTGGAGACCTGTCTGAGCATAGTGAACCGCGATTCATATCGTGTAAGAAAACTGATATGCACTTCACTTCGCGATCAAGTAAGGTAAGAGGCGGGGGCTAAGGCAAAGTGTGTTGTTCTGACTGGGAAATGGCCAAATGGCCAATTCGAGCGTTTCGTAAATGCATGGTGGTTTGACCCATAATTACGCTGAAAGGCGTACACCTATTGACAATGGGCACATTTAATAGGTTTTTAGTTCTTAACATGTTTTCTATAGACGAGATTAAATATGCCTAGAATATTCTTAGTCATCACAATAAATGAATGGATATGATTTCATCCATTAGCTTCCAAGCTGTTATAAAGACATCCATTTATATGTTTACTTTTTTACATTTACCTAATCGTGTTTAAAAATTACTATATTCACTAACTTATTGCCAAGTCTACCTGATTAAAAAATATAAACGGATTTTTGTGAGCCTAACTTTTTTACTGTGTTAATTAAGATTTTTTTAACTAACCGGGAAGTTTAACAGCTGACCTTTCGATATTCACCAGCCGCGAGTTAGTGGCTGTGCTAGTCTAGCTTAAATGCAGGTTCTTCTTCCCTAAAATGGTAACATCGCTCACTCTACTTCCTTGGCACTTATGTCTTTCTGGCCAGTATAGCTTGTATCTTGCTGCTTAGGCACTTATAGGCTGTGCATAAGGTAACAAGAAAATGTTACTGAGAAATTTCATAATTTTTAGATTAACACGTTTTCTAATATTTCAAAAACAAATGGAAAAGAAAATGACCAAGTAAAAATGCTTATAGCTAGCACCATTCTGTTAATGGGATGCTTGCTTCTATGGGTGTCAGATTTCAAAAATTTATGCCGCAAGCACATGAAAGATGAGCAGAGAAAGATTGCGAAGGGAACACCGTTGTAGCATTCTATTACTTCATTATTGGTTTTTCCAAACTCGTTGAATCCCCATTTGTGTGCTCCTTGGGGGATTCTATCTCCTCTGCTTTAGCCTTTTCATTCTTCTATCTCTTGGAGCTTCTAGCCGGATCTCCTCTTGGTTATGCCCCGATATCCCTCTTTCACACACACCCCCACCCATCGGAGAGTCAGTTTCACCCTCTTGGTTATGCCCCGGTAGCCCTCTTTCACACACTTCCTCTTCTGCTCTTGTATATTGATTGTGAGAGGTAGATATTTATTGGATATTTCTTGTGGTTTGAAGAAGGAAGAAGAGAGAACTAGTTTGAAAAAAAATCTTGCAGGAAGAAGAGAGGACAACATAGAGAACCAGTTTGAAAAGAAAGCTTGCAGGCAGAAGAGAGGACAACAGAGGATACCCATGCTTCCAATTGCAAAGGATAGGAGCAATGAGGACCAGTTTGAAAAGAAATCTTGCAGGGAGAAGAGAGGACAACAGAGGATACCCAAGCTTCCAGTTGCAGAGGATAAGAGCATTGCTGAGCAGATAGGAGCATCCTTGAGAAGAAGGGAAAGTGAACAGGGTAAGAGATTAATGGACTCACCCATGCATGCATGGGCAGGAGGAAGATGACAAATACTTGAACTCCAACATGCAAATCACCAAGTGGAACTCTCACCCACTGCCATCATGAGACACGAAAGTCACCATAGACATTGTAAAATTTTCTACAGGCCATTATGCCCTATGCATTACATCTTAACATATAATGTTAAGAAGTAATGCTAGACTCATTCTTAGCATTACTTCTTTTCGAAAAAACTTATAAAAAATGTATGCAAATGTATCACATAACCTAAGCTATTTTCTCTTTTGCCTCGGGAAGAGGTCAAATAAGAGGTCGAAAGAAAAACATTGATTAAAACATATAAATTTCCAACTAAAAATCATATGAAGATTCAATACTTTGGTTAAAAGAATATATATTTTTTTATTTTCGTGCCAAATATGTTGGAAAAAAATTAATTTCTACCTAACTCGAAGCTTCCACCAACTTTGAGAGAGCTCTACTGTCATATCCACCGACAATCCACCAACGTTCCAAGAACCCTCTGGACACTCTAGAGTCTTCCATGGCCTCTATAAATATGAGGCAGATGTATCTATTTTGATCATTGAGCAATAAAGAATTTGTCTCTGTGTTATTCTTCTGTAATCATTTGGTTCTGCTCTCTTCATCTTGGTATCAGAGCAGGGATCTGGGCCTCACTCTCTCACGGGAGGGCCCAGGATCCTGAGAGGAGTCGCCCAGCACTGAAGAGCGTCCGCATAAAGCATTGAGAGCTTAGGAATGCTGCAAAGGAGCCGCCCCCGTTTTTGTTCTAAGTGAGAGTTAGACACTGTGCCTAGTTGGAGATTCGTCGAGTGTAAGTGAGTTGTTGTGAAAGTTGTTGAGGAAGCTGTAGCTTCCAGGAGAGACGTAAGGGCAATGGTAGCAGTGAATTTTTTTTTTCAGAATCTGCATTCGCAAAGGAGTCGCTGCCAAGAAGAAAGGCGCGGAGTCGTGGCTGAGAGACTAGCCGTCGCTGGAGGAGTTAAAGATTCCGCAAAAAGTTGGAAAGAAGTCAGAGCTGAGGAGAGTCATCGAGCTGTTGAGACGGCGCAAAGTGTTGAGAGAGCTTCCGCAGAAAGTCCGTGAGAAGGATGAGCTCATTTCTGATCAATTGGAAGGGGACGGACCTCTATTTAGTGGAGTAGCATTATCCTTCAAGGAGTTGTGCTTCATCCCTGCAACTGTGGCGACATTTTGTGTTGTAATCCGATCTGGAACAGAATGAGGGTCTAAGGAAATAGGCGCAGTGGATGTGTTAAGAACCAAACATCAATATAGCATAGAAAAACCTCAGGAAAAGTACTCAACGCCTTGAAAAAGAGATAATTTCAGATAATAAGCCTCTTCGAGGGGGCAACCTCCTTTTACCCCACTTAAATGTTCAAGTACAAGATGATTCAAAATGAA
>ML828876.1:67786-83453 GCA_009831015.1 Picea engelmannii
AGAAGTTAGATCTTCGATTAAGGGGAGGATTGTGAGATTAAGTAATCTCAAAGTGTGAGTTTGTTGGGACCATGTTATCTAATATATTGATGAACCATGTATGTGAAAAGGATACCTAGAGAACTGGCGAGTACAACGGATGGTACCCATGTATCTCGGTAGATGGATCTCTTTGTATATGGACATCAATGATCAAGTTGTTTGCAAGTACAAAAGAAGAAGCAAAAATGATGAAACTCAAGTGAGTGTGTGTTGTGTAATAAAGTAGCACATTGAAGGAAGCCCAACCATATGAAGATAGAAATTGAAGATGATGACATGACTCAGATAAAGACCTAACCAAGACATGTATTTGTTAAGGAGGAGACATTGCAAATCAAAAGAACAACTTGCAAAGGCTATGAGCACAAGACCAATTTGAGTATTTGAGAGAAGCATTGGACATTGAAAACATTGATGTAATTAGTGGTAGAAATTAAGGGGGAGTGTTGGAAAAAAATTAATTTATACCTAACTCGAAGCTTCCACCAACTTCGAGAGAGCTCTACTGTCATATCCACCAACAATCCACCAACGCTCCGAGAACCCTCTGGACACTCTAGAGTCTTCCATGGCCTCTATAAATATGAGGCAGATGTATCTGTTTTGATCATTGAACAACAAAGAATTTGTCTGTGTGTTATTCTTCTATATTCATTTGGTTCTACTCTCTTCAAAATAAATAGAATCCCTCAAAAATCGATTACTACGAGTCCCAAAGCCCAAAGGGCAGGGGCTAATAATGTGATTGCAACGACTCTTTTCATTTATTAATGTTTGAGATAAGAAGGATTGAAGTGGTGGAACGACACTTGAATATAAGTGTTCTGATTGGGGTTTGAGATATCATGGGTATTATGGAGGGGCGACAACTATGGAAATGAAGCCCATAAATTAATAGTAAATAGAGGCCCCACTTGGAAGATTACGATAATACTGTGCAACAATATTTCAGATTAGATGTCCATTCGTTTGTTTAAGGGACAAATTGATCAAGGAAAATATCCTCTTCCAAGCAGGAAACTAGGTAATTAGAAATAATTATGTTTAATGGTTTTTGGATAATGTGATGAAATATTTCAAATAATTAGTGTTTTTAACAATCTTGTTTTCACATTTTTTAGGCAAGACGACAACTAAATTCCTACCCTGGGTATGCATGGCTATGGCCAATATTAGAATATTAGATTAAGGATTGTAATAAACTTGTTTATACATATATATAATTTGGTAGAAGATGTTGAATCCAAATCCAAGTATTACAGAATTCCCCTCCAATTCTATAAAGATAAAATACAATAAATTAATTGTATTAAATGGCAGTTAAATGGGGAATTAAATTGTAACCCCTGTTCAAAGTGATTATAAATATAAATAAACCTCAACTTAACAACAAGTTAAATAAATGCACCTTGACTTAAGTTTAAGTTGATCCTTAGAAAGTGTTAAATTAATAACAACAATCACACATCAGTCCTCTGAAACGAAGAGAATACTAAAGATCCAAGAATCCCCAAGATTTTGGTCTCCTTTAGAAAAATTTCCCTTACCTTTTAATTTCCAAGATGCACGTGATAAGAAATTTAGCATGATATACCAATGTCTATTTTGTATTTCTTTCAAATATATGTCATTGTCTTTGTGTATACTTCATGATCAACATCAATGTATACGGTTATTCTTTGTACATGTTTTTTTTTCTTTCTAACCTTTAATTTCCAGAATGTAAGTAACTATAAATCTAAAAGAATATCAGAATGTATATTCCGATGCAATGTTTTGTTATCCATATGGGATAATGTATATATCTTTGCAAATAAGACTAATGGATTTTCCTCTAAATTTTTTATTTTGTTTTTCAAATTTACAACAACCTTTTCATTTTTAAGGATGCATGTGATTTGAATGTAACATAATGTTGAAATGTTTAATTTATATATCTATGTATGGAAGTTATTTGTTGCATATGTTCAATATTCATTAACGAGTATAGTTTCCCTCGGAACGAAGGAGAAAAAATTGTTAACATGAATTCTAAACATTCTTGAAGAGCTATTGTTTGTATTTTGTACTTTCTACTTTTACCTACGATATATTTGACTACCTGAATAGTTATTGCTTGTATTTTTTACTTTCTATTTTTAGCGACGATATATTTGAGTACCATTGATTTTTATTTTGTGGTAAGTGGACATTACATTCATTTCATTGCACATCCCAGAAGTTATTGTTTGTATTATGTAATTTTTATTTTTACTAACCATATGTTTCAGTTCCAATTATTTTCCTTCCATGTCATTGCATATTTGTGTATTATTTGTGTATTAGTAGATGAAATACAAACCAAGTATTTATCTAAATGAAAATGAGTAAGCGATATATGGGTACAATCATGAAGATGGGTGTCCATTTTGCTTGTTTTATGAGAGAAAAAACTATATTTTCACAAGATCTTCAACTTCCAGTAAACAAAAGTTTTTTTTTATTTAGAATTTCACTTTACAGTAAAATCAAAACTTGTTAATAATTTTTTTAGCTTTCTATTAACTATTTTTTGAATCATTTTTTTTGAAATTTGATATGTCAATTTGGAAATTGTTTCACAATATGTTCCTTAAAAATGAAAGGAATGATAATGAGTTATGTTTCCCCCCAACAATGTATCTATTATTGAACCTTTTTTTTTTACAAACAAAATATATTGCATCARTCTACAAAGACTCTATTTTTTCATGACTATAGTTTTGAATCTAACGGATGATTATTATAATTTCTAGAATTTWTTGAAGTTGACCAAGCTRAAAAAGATGCAGATTTTAAACACATGTTTTCCCCCACCTTGTATCTATCTTAATTTTTACTTAAAAGTAAAATATAAAAATATCATTTTGAAGAGAACATTTTAAGTATTTTGGATATAAWTTTTTCATAATTTTCCACTGTGTATTTTTAGAGATATGGATATTCCATTTCAGTGAATCATAATGTCACCTGAAAATATTATGCAGTTATTTTTTTATAAAATTAAAAAAATTTAGATAAAAACAATGAAAATGAAAACACGTTATATGCATTGAAAGTAGATTCAATTTCACAAATGTTGATATCAATTCCAAAACTAAATTATGAGTATTTGCAGGATTCTACAACCTCCAAAGTTCAAGTAAGCTGGAGGGAATTCTCAGGTTCCTTCAAACAATCCTATTTGTAGATTTTCGGCAACCTCCAAAGTTTAAGTAAGTTGGAGGGAATTCTGAGGTTCCTATAAACAGTCCCATTTACATTTTTTTGGACGAAACAATATTTCGGCTGAAACACATTTTGTTCGGCCTAAATATATTTTTTTAACAAAATCCATAGAAAATAAATAGGTTCCTCACTTTTTGGCCGAATAGTAGTTTTTTTCGTCTGAAAGGTTGGTGAGAGAATTCCGTCAGCCAGGAAAAAATGAAGGGATGCATCATTTTGTTTCAGTTGGTGCCAAATCTTATAAATACACATTCGATCGAACCAATTTTACACAATTGACTCGCTCATTTCATAGTTTTTCATATGTGGATCCCCTAAGCAAAACTTTGAATCATCTTTTTCGCTACTTGGAGGATCTTTTTCATTGTTTTGAACAAGGTGGTTGATGTTTTGAATGCCAAAAAAAAAATATTTTTTTGATGTTCAAGTTTTTATTGGAATAACAATTTATATATTGAAATCTTTGTTGAACATTTTTTCAAGATGAAAACTTACTTGAACATGATTTTCAAGGTGAAGGATTTGTTGAACATTTTTTCAAGGTGAAGGCTTTGTTGAACATTTTTTCAAGGTGAATACTTGAACATTATTTTCAAGGTGAAGGATTTCATAAGAAAATTCTTATTATATCAAAGGAAATTTTTAAAAAGGGAATTCTTGATGTTATTTTTGAATAATTTTTGTGATAATGAAGTTTTTCTGAAACTATTCTAAAATGTTGATTTTTTTTTAAAATTTTTACAGATAACTATACTCATGGGAAACAAAAATTTGCGCAAGAGAAAATTTGATCGCACTCGAGGTGAAACATGCCATAACAAACAAAGGAAAGAGAATTATTGGAGAAAGAAACAAGAACGTGAAAATATTGAAGAAATAAATGATGATGATGTATATAGATATTTTCAACAAGAAGAAGTCCAACCAGGTGTGCATGTACATATTGTGTATATTAAAAGTATAGAATTCATTTATTTAAATTATTGTTTAAAATATAATTGATTGTAATTAGGATTTGATGTTTTTCAAAAAACATAAATAGAATTTCTTCATAACGTCTGTAAGGTCCCCCGTCGTTACGACTACAAGCGAAGATAAAAGTGCATTTTTATTTTTTTTAGGCAGGAAGGCAATGACGACAACAATTAGACCACACAACACTATGGACACAGATCAAGCAACAGACAAAAATGACTCAACACATTAGCACATTGAGCAACTGGGCGAACATGCAGAAATCAAAGACATATAGAATGACTCCCTGCCCGACACAAACACGACAATGCCTACAAGCTAAAGGACAACATCAATAACCCGACTCAGTGGCTTCGACGACCAAGAACTAGAAACCTCGACAACGTATGAAACCAAAGCACATTAAGGTGTTACAAACCAAGTGCCAACATCAATTACAACAAACACCGATCACAATTGGAAGCATCGACTCCGACCAGGTTATCATTCGCCTCTATCTGTCAGGGCGCATGATGATCCCCTCATTAGGAATCATGTCGTCACAAGGCGATAGGCGTGACAGTAACCATAGCACAACGCCACCTATCTAGACCAACACCCAAGAAAATCCGACGCGCTAGGATACCAACTAACTGTCAGAGTTAAGTCTACAACCCGTAACCTTCCCTCCAACCTTTTGTTTGGCTCTCAAAGCCATTTATACAAAGATAAACTCACCCTGTTCGACTTCCCTTACCTTAATTCTTTTTAGCGTTACTCCCAAAATGAAACTCTATGCAACACCGAGATTTATCAAAATATGAAGGGTCTGGTCAACAACAGCTGTTGACGTCTCAAGCACAGTCGACTACTGCTCTTCCTGGCGGTTATTCACTGCTGCAAGAATCTAATGAGACTTGCCCAAACTCCCATGGTAGTGGGTTTGACTGATCCAGAATCTCTAGTCCTCTCCTCTGGGTAGTCAAACTGGTAGTGTGGCTCCCCACAATCTAACACACTTTCTTTGGTCCAGTATTCCTAGTACCTAAAGTAGAAGATGAATTATAACATTAAGGCCCAACACGAACTCGTTGACCTTAAGTTTCTTGGTAATTTGGTGCGGAGAATACCAAAGAAACTCCATAAAATAGGCCTCGTACTCGGGCACCGTACAACCGCCATGTTGCAAGGCATTGAAATCATTGAGCTAATGCTCAATGAATTCCTTAGAAAGATACCTCTCCTAGAACCATTCCTTGAACAGTTCCCATGACATGTCATCAATGGCCATGTTCATTTGTGGCAGGAGCTTCTTCCATCATAGAAGAGCACTCCCCTTTATTAGAAATACCACCATGCGAACCTTCATGTTGGAGGTATAGTTGTGAATTTCAAATCACATTGCCATATTCTCCAACCATGCCTCAGCGGCTGCACCATTCAGGGCACCAAATAACTCTAGAAATTTGACCTTCTCGAGTTCGCAGTGGATACTAACAGAACTTGTTGGGCATGCTGCGGACCCTCAGGGGTACAGGCACCCTGGCCTCAACTCAGTAAAGATGGTGAATCAAGGCCTCTGACAATCTCTGAAAGGACCTTATCATACCATCATCATCCCTTACAACATTTGAATCCATCCCAAGGACTTGTTCTTCCCCTTGGGGGTTAGACTCTGAGGGTGCGGGCACCTCTGGAGGCGTCGCACCTCCTTCCACGACACAACGTCGTGAACCTATGTGGCTCCCTCTAATCGAGATCACCACAAGGACACGCTAAAATTTTTAATTAGCGCTAGGTTAATACTCAAGGGTTTATTGTAATGGAAATCCTGGCTATCCACAATCGCACAGTTGAACCTGCTCTGATACTATATGTAAGGTCCCCCGTCATTACGACTACAAGCGAAGCTAAAAGTGATTTTTTTTTTAGGCAGGAAGGCAACGACGACAACAGTTAAACCACACAACACTTCACACGCAAATTAGGCAGCATACAACAACGAATCAACACATTAGCACATCGAGCAATTGGGCGAACATGTAGAAATAAAAGATAGATAGAACGACTCCCCGCCTGACACAAACACAACAACGCCTACAAGCTAAAGGACAACATCAACAACCCAACACAGTGGCTTTGACAACCAGGAACTAAAAACCTCGAGGGAATGCGAAACCAAAGCACGTTAAGGCGTTACAAACCAAGTGCCACCATCAATTACAATGAACAACGCTCACAACGGGAAGCATAGACTCGGACCAGGTTATCATTCGCCTCTATCTGTCAGGGCACACGATGATCCCCTCATCAGGAATCATGTTTTCGCAAGGAAATAGGCGCGACAGTAACCATAGCACAATGCCACCTATTTACACTAACACCCAAGAAAATATGATGTGCTAGAATACCAAGTAACTGTCAGAGTACAGTACGACTATACCCAGACACCCAAGCAAAAAGTCGACAATATGAAAGGTGACATCCTCAAGTTAAAATGCGCAACTATCCGAGGGATTTCTGGTTTCCTACAAGGTGAACAAGTGTTGTGACATCTATGACCAACCCCCATTTACAAATCAACTTAAGGCACAAGGCGCATAATTACCAATTGATTGTTAAACTAATAAATGTTTAGTTGGAACTTAATAACCCTCAACCATTAAAATTGTGCAAGTTATTAGACTAAATGCCAATAAATAATAAACCATTGACTGTTAATCATTATGCCTAAGTGCAGATGAGTGATTGATTATCGTGGCAATGAATTCGGTAATCTATTAGCAAGCAAATTAAGCATTAATCTATTACCTTAGCAACATTTATTCTATTGGGAGAGAAGTTAAAGACTAAGATGTGAGATGGGTAATCAATAATTAATCTAAAGGTAGTAAGGATCACTACCATCATTGAAACCATATCTTTTAAAAACATAGATCGCCATTTAGAAATTATTCACGGTCTAGCAATGACTCAGAGTTGTCAATAAAATGCAGGGGAATATGATATAAATATACAACTATATAAATCGATGAGTATATAGGTAAGACGCAGAGCAAATAAAAGTAGCAAAACGCAATCCAATCGTCTTGAAAGAAACACAGACAAGAACTATGTAATAAGGATTCACCGCAGTCGCCTAATACATAAAAGTCGTTGTGTACAAGAGATTTAATCACAATCAACAATTAAAACGTAGTCAATACCTAAATCAAAACACTATCATTCACATATTAATGATGCTGATATTTTACCAATCAAGGAGCTAAGAACTGTCATTAAAATCATAGAGAATGAAATGTCATCCAAAGACGCAAAGGTCATACCGAATAAGGCTGGGTTTTAACAATAAAAACACATGAGTTATACCAATCAAGCACTGGTTAAAATGCCTAGAAATCACAAAGATAAAGTGCAGAGATAATCCAACAAAAGACACAAGGATAAACATTCGGCAATGAATCAATCAATGTAGAGATAAGTAAGGGTAGATGGATGGGAAAACGTTATCCTTTTCTCATCATCCACGCACAAAAAAGCAGGGCATTAGAATCTATAGGTCTATTAACACCGAAGTGACGACCGTCGATTTGACTTCTAGTCGACTGCTCAGGCATGGATTGATGGGACGGAAGATGAAGCACCATTTCTTCATAATAATCGATAAAACAAAATAGAACAGTCATAACAATTAGGGATTGGGTTGCCAAGGAAATCAATTCAAAGCAGCGAGCGTAAAGCTATGATGACTTTAATTTCTCGATTAAAAATGTCGAGTAAAACACATTTCCTTACACAATAGGAGTGCAGTAATGAAAGATAAAGAACACTAATAATCTAAAATTCAAATAAACACATGCATACCGTAGCCCAAGGCGACAACTCTGAGTCATTGTCCCACGTGCGCTCCATCCAGCTCCCGCTTGTCGTTCGATGTGACTTCACTGGTACCTCCCAGCCAACGCTACGGGTACTCTTCTTCCCACTGAGCCCCCCGAGCCGCAAAGGGGCCACACACACTAAACCAAAGAACAACTAGCACTGAGCTCGCCTCACAAGGTTGAGCTACCACTCGTTACCCGAGCTGGGTATCCCAACTCCCACAAGATAAGTCAATTAAGACAAAAATTCTGCAGCGTAACATTATGCATAAAATATGATCCCCATGGTCCTCTTCCTCCATCATTTTTATAGAGTTTCTAAGTGATTTCTTTCCTAAATTTCCATTTAATTTATTTTTCATTAATTTAATTCAGAAAAACCTCCCCCGTACACATGTCACCCATCCCCCTAGTTGCACCAGAAATTAATTTCATTAATTAATTAATTACTCCTATTTCCCTCACCCACCTAAAAACATTCCTAAAATCGTTCCCCGGTGTCCCCATATTCCCTTACATATTTTAAATGACTTACGCATTTACTAAATTCCTAGTTGAGTTCATAGTTAGAAAGTTCTTAAAGGCAAGATTCCTTACTAAGTTAGTCATTCAACTTTTTCCTTACGTTTCCGTTTTTCTTTATGTTTCCCCTTTTTCCCTTGGTTTCCTATTTCTTTTAAGTCTCCCTCTTTTCCCTTTTTATCTAAAAATCAAATTAGCAAGTGTAGATTAACCACCTTTTTCTATTTTTAATTAATAAAATTGAATTAGCATAAGTAAAAAAACAATGATTTCCTTTTTTTTAAAATTTAATCCCCCAAAATTAATTTGATTTAAAAAAACATTAGTTGAATTTATTACCCCCTTCTCGTCACATGTTTAATTATGATTATTATTATTTTTTTACCACAAGTATCACTTGCATGGTGTGTCCTTCAGGATGCATTATGTGCTCCAAGGGTGCCACTCACCTCTTTCCATTTTCCTTGTGCAACATGCCCTTCAGGATGCACTACGTGCTCCAAGGGTGCCACTTGCCTCTTTCCATTTTTCTTGCATGACGTTCCCTTCAGGACACACTACGTGCTCCAAGTGTGCCCCTCACCTCTTTCCATTTTCCTTGCATGACGTGCCCTTTAGGACACACTACGTGCTCCAAGGGTGCCACTCTCCACTTGACTGACTTGGTAGACATCAAAATCCCCTGGAGTCAATACTCCATTGGGCGATCTTGTGGGAGACTAAGGGCTTCTAAGGAATAAGGCCCATGCGTTATTGTGCACCCCTTAGAATCATCATGAGAGATTATCACATACTACCCTCATGACATTGTGGGTCTTCTCGAACTAGGTAATCGTTAACCTACAGTTCGAGCCACGACGGGAGTGATAGTAGGCTATGGTAGGGCTCTTTTCCACACCTCTCCCTCAATTCTCTCATTGTCGTGCATGACCCCTCTACTCTACATGTGAGTCTAGTCGACAAGCTATCATTAGCCTGCATCATCAATGAATCATGTCATAAATACTAATCAAACATAATAACATCTAATCAGATGTACATGTCATATAAAAAACATTCAAACCCTAATAGTCCATTCCCTGACTCGATCCAGAGTCCAAGGGGTTTCATTGATGCCTCTGCATCTTCAAGGTCCAAAGTCTTACACACTCAGGAGAACCTAGTCAATAGCACATGTCTATGTCAATACAACAAAATAACATATCATCATATCATAATGCCTCATAATCATAATCAAACAACCAATAGTATAATAATATGGATCACTTGCAAACACATGTCCTCAAATAATAAGTTTGCTCAGTGCACATAAGAGAGAGATGTTACATACACCCCCTCTTGGTCTAAACTTCATCCCAAAGTTTCACAATACATGAGTGTCGAAATAAAGTGTATCACAAGTCTATCTATCAAACAAAAATGGAAACTGTTGGCGCATATCATATGCGTCCTCCCAGGTTGTCGAGTGTGGACTATAGTTGTCCCACTGGACCTTGACCTGATCTACTGTTCGACGTCGTAGCTGTCGAATGCGATGATCCAGGAATCATATTGGCTCAGTTGTGAGCACACTCTCGTCCAATCCTACAAGGAACTCAAGTAAAAACATGTGTAGGATCACTAACATAATGTCTCAAACAGAGATGTGAAACACATCGTGCATACGCCTCAAGGATCAAGCAAAGCTAGTCAATAGGCCACGACCCTCTCCTTTCCACAATATTGCAGGATACCACGAACCTAGGATATACTTCAACACCCTTTCCAAACTTGATCAAACTCTTATGTGGCTTCACCCGCAAGAATACTCGATCGCCACCATGTAACTACAGTCGACACAATGCACATCAACATAACTCTTCTGTCGATATGGCGCTTCCTTGATCCTTTGTCTTATAGTTTGCAATTGATATTCCATTTCTTGGATCACTTTCAGTCCCACCAGGACCCTATCCTCAATACGATCCCAACTCAAGGCATCTGAGACGACCGCCCATAAAGAAACTCAAAAGGCACCATCTTAATGGTGCTTTGGTAACTGTTGTTATATGCGAATTCTACCAGTAGCAATAATTCTTCCCAACGCTTATTTTGTTCCATCACGTACATACACAACAAGTCCTCTAAGATTTGGTTTGTTTGTTTGGTCTTCCCATATATCTCTGGGGATACATAGTACTAAAGTTAAGTTGGGTTCCCTATGCCTCTTGGAAACTATTCCCAATTGACTAGTAAACATCGATCCTCGATCGGATATAATCCTCTTTTTCATGTCATGTAGCCTCACAATATTACTGAGTAAACTCTAGCTATGTCTAGTTCCTGACACGTCGTACACACATGAGTAAAATGAGCACTCTTCATCAGAGTGCTGACTACCAAAAAAGTCGAGTAGTGTCTCATTGTCATCAGTGGAAATTCAACAATGAAATCCATCGAAATGACCTTCCATTTTGATTCTGGAATAGCGTGTGGTTGTAGTAATCCTGTTGGATGTCTATGTTCAGCCTTCACCTCCTGACATTCTATACATCGGGCCACATAGTTGACTATGTCTGACTTCATTCCTTTCCAGAAGAATAAGGGTTTAAGGTCCGCCCTCATCTCCGTGACCCTCGAGTGAGCCATGTACACTGCTCTGTGAACCTCGTTTAGGATCAAACTCCTCAACTTGTGTTCGGTGGTACGTAAATTCAATTTTTAAATCTTAATAATCCATCGTTGTCAAACGTAAATCCTTCAAATCTTGGTACCATAATTGTGTTTTGTCTGATAAAATCCCTGACGTCCTTGTACGAGTCATCGTCGCGCTGTAAAGTTAGAATCTTTTCATGTAGATTCGTCTGACGAGGCATCACTAAAAATATGCGTGATGTTGGACTCAATGCATCAACCACTCTGTTCACCCTCCCTTTTAAGTAAGAAATCTTGAAATCATACTCGCTAAGCAATTCCGACCAATGCCATTGTCGCGCATTCAAGTTTCTTTGTGTAGAGATGTGTTGTAGTCCACAATGGTCCATTTTTTAGTTCAATTTCCATCCAGTAAGGTACTATCTCGAAAATATCAATGAATAAACAATGGCTAACACCTCCAAATCGTCCGTCGCATAGTTCTCCTCATCCCTTCTCAACTTTCTTGAGATGTAAGCGATCACTCGACCATTTTGCATCAAGACTCTGCCTAAGCCTTCCTTTAATGTGTCAGTGCATAACAAGAAGTTCGCGTTTATGTCAGGGACCTTTAGTATCGGTGATATTGTCAACATATCTTTGATCCTATGAAAGGATTCCACGCATTTCTCGGTCCAAAAAAACTTATTGTTCTTCTTCTACAATTCCCTGATCGGATTTGATATCCTCGAAAATCCCTCAACGAACCATCCATAGTATCCTGCTAAACCCATGAAGCTACGCACTTCCAGGACATTCGTCGACGTAGGCCATTCCATAATATCCTTGAACCTTGTTGTATCCACGGTGATACCTTTGTCGGAGATGACATGCCCCAAGTAGTGAATCTTCAATAGATAAAAAAAACAAGCATCTAGACAATTTCCCATACAATTTGTTCTCTCACAGATACTGTAATACCAAGCGCAAGTGCTCATCATGCTCTTCCAACATTCGAGAGTAAATCAAAATATCATCGATGAATACTTAGACGAACTTGTCCAAGTATTCACGGAACACCCCATTAAAAAAACTCATATATACCTAGGGGCGTTTGCCAGTCCAAAAGGTAAAATAGTAAAATCGTAATGTCTAAACCTCGTCTTAAAAGTGATCTTATGAATTTCATCCTTCTTGATCCATAACTGGTGATACCTTGATCTCAAGTCGATCCTTGAAAACACCATCGCACCCTTCATCTGATCAAACAGATCATCAATCCTTGGCAACAAATACTTATTCATGACCCATCCTTATTTCGAATGAAATAACAAGTGCACCCCACGGTGACACACTAGGATGTATAAGTCTTAGGTCCAACAACTCCTTCAGTTGCATTTTCAAATCCTATAACTCTGGAGTCGACATACGATAAGGTGTTCCTTCTATCAGTTCAGTCCCCAGTTTTAGGTCTATGGTAAATTCCAATTCCCTCTTTGGAGGCATCCCAGGTAACTCCTCAGGGAAGACGTTCGCAAACTCTCTTACCACCGGAATGTTTTATAGACCTTCCGCTAATCCCTTCTTGTTTAACGCAAGGATCACATAAAGCTTACATCCCTTGTGCATGCTCTTCTATAGCTGCAAGGAAGAGATGAACTTTAGGGAACTCCCTGGTTTCGACCTACAATCACACGTCTTTGTCCCTCATCATCGACCAAGCTCAATCATTTCATATTATAGTTGAGTATCGCCTCATGTGATTCCAACTAGTCCATACCGATCATGATGTCATAAGATCCTAATATCGTGACGTACAAATTGACCCTGGTGAAAAACTCTCCCAGGTTAAGGCTACTGCCTGTAACCTTCCCTCCAACCTTATGTTTGGCTCTCAAAGCCATTTCTACAAATCTAAACTCACCTTGTTAGACTTCCCTTACCTTAATTCTTTTTAGCATTTCTCCTGAAATGAAACTCTCTGCAACACTAGAATCTATAAAAATACGAAGGGTCTGGTTAGCAATAGTTGTTGATGTCTCGAGCACAGTCAACTAATGCTCTGCCTGGTGGTTATTCACCACTACAAGAATCTGATGGGACTTGCCCAAATTCCCATGGTAGTGGGTCCGACTGATCTAGAAGCTCTGGTCCTCTCCTCTGGGTAGTCACACTGAAAGTGTGGCTCCCCATAATCCAACACACCTTCTTCGGTCCAGTATTCCTGGTACCTGAAGTAGAAGTTGAATTCTAACATTAAGGCCCAACACAAACTCATTGACCTTAAGTTTCTTGGTGATTTGGTGTGGAGCATACCGAAGGAACTCCATAAAATGGGCCTCATACTTGGTCACCGTACGATCGCCCTGTCGCCAGGCATTGAACTCGTTGAGGTAAGGCTCAACGAATTCCTCAAAAAGATACCTCTCCTGGAACCGTTCCTCGAACAGTTCCCATGAAACGTCATCGACGACCATGTTCAATTGTAGCAGGAGCTTCTTCAATGATAGAATAACACTCCCCTTCACTTGAAATACCACCATGCATACCTTCATGTTGGAGGTATAGTCACAAAGTGCAAGTCACATAGCCATATTCTCCAACCATGCCTCGACGGATGTACATTCCGGGGCACCAAATAACTCAACACATTAGCACACCGAGAAATTGGGCGAACCTGCAAAAATCAAAGACAGATAGAATGAATCCCCGCCCGACACAAACACGAAAACACCTACAAGATAAAGGAAAACATCAACAACCCGACACAGTGGCTTTGACGACCCTGAACTAGAAACCTCGCCGGCGCACGAAACCAAAGAGCGTTAAGGCGTTACAAACCAAGTGCCAACATCAATTAAAAGGAACGATGCTCACAACGGGAAGCACAGGCTCTGGACAGGTTATCATTCACCTCTATCTGTCAAGGAGCACGATGATCCCCTCATGAGGAATCATGTCATTGCAAGGAAATAGGTGCGACAGTAACCATAGCGCAACGCCACCTATCTAGACCAACACCCAAGAAAATCCAATGCGCTAGGATACCAACTAACTGTCATAGTACAATAATACTATACACACACACTCAAGAAACAAGTTGACAAGACGCAAGGTGACATCATCAAGTTAAAATGCGCAACTATCCGAGGGATTTTTGGTTTCCTACAAGGTGAACTAGTGGCGTGGCATCTATGACCAACCCCCATTTACAAATCGAATTAAGGCACAAGATGCATAGTTACCAATTGAATATTAAACTAATAAATGCTTAGCTGAAACTTAATAACCCTCAACCATTAAACTTGTGCAAGCTATTAGACTAAATGCCAATAAATCATAAACCATTGACTATTAATCATTATGCCTAAGTGTGGATGAGTGATTGATTATCATGACAATGAATCTGGTAATCTATTAGCAAGAAAATTAATCATTAATCTATTACCATAGCAGCATTTATTCTATTGGGATAGAAGTTAAAGACTGAGATGTGAGACGGGTAATCAATAATTAATCTAAAGGTAGTAAGGATCACTACCATAATTGAAAACATATCTTTTAAAAACAGATATCGCCATTTAGCAATGATTCACGGTCTAGCAATGTTATCAAATTAAAATACTATCTAACTGAATGCTACGTATTAATAAAGTAGTTGCCTAACAATGGAATCATTGTCCCACCCATATTTAGCTGGCTATTAAATAGTATCCATGACTATCAAGTGTTCGCCTGGGGTCTATTGAATAGTATCACTGTCTGTAGTTGTCTAATAAATGCACGATAATGTTGTCAATCGATGTCATAAAAGATTTCACTGTGTTCCAACATATATAATTTCATTACCAAAAATCAATAAAACCATAACTGACATACTGTGCAAAACAATAAAGGCGAAAATGAAACTCTCACATTTGGAACTCTGCCCAACAATTGCTGTGTAAAATTACATTTTAAAGGTGGATTTAAACACTAAGAAAAAGGGCCCAATGCCCAACAAAATCACTGCCCAGATTCGTTGTGGTTAGAGCATATAGACAGAGAAAAAATTCAATGCCAGAAAAATGTAGATTCACTAGGACTTATCACATCCTGCTGGAAATTATCACCAAAAAAACAAACAGTCGGAACATCCAAAAACGTTGGGATTCGGCATGAGAACATTGGGAATTATCAAAACTAAAAAACAACACATACATATCGTTATCATTCTCTGCTATATCGAAAACTTAAAAATATATATATATATATATATATCGTTTTCACTCTGTTGGGATATCAAACAAAAAAACATCGACATATATATTCCTTTATCAATCTCTACTAGGATATGAAACTTAAAAACACAGGCATATATATATATCGTTTTCACTCTGCTGGGATACGAAAACTTAAGAAACACAGAC
>WSFP011240615.1:0-58904 GCA_009831015.1 Picea engelmannii
AAAATCTAAACATGATAAAGAGAGTGATGAATGCTCCATGCTTGACGAGAAAGTATATTTAGTTGCTCCTAATGACAATGAAGAAAACTTTATCATAAATCTTCAGCCTAATCACCAGGGGGAAGGAACATTCAATGTCAACAAGAGGATTTCTAAGGCAGCTATGATAGTGAAAATTTCCAAGGTAGTCATAATAATGAAGAGCAGAAAGGCAAATATGACAGCAAAGAAAGCGAGAAGATCAGGGCTGATCTTACATCTAAGCAACTAATAAAGAGTGGAGATTTGACCTTCATTGACAAATCTGATGTGTCATCTGCTCATACTTTTGAGCCCAAATGCATTGAAGAAGTGATTCATCTTGAAGACCCAATTGCAGCATGGATGGAGGAGATTTCCCATAAAGCAGAGTAGCAAAGAAGATATTGGATATGGGTGACTCATTCATTGTTTTCTCAATTTCAACCCATTTCCATTGTGCTTTCAATATTGACCATTGTTGCTCTAATCTTATTTGTGCCTCAAGCAATGTTTGCCTCTCATGGGTACATCTTATGGTCATTGGGGATGTTGTACCTTGTCTTTTTACTTCCCAAACCTCAATGACGTCTGCCATCCAATTATCCCTATGCATGCACAAGTCTCATAGCCTTATCAAACTATGTACATGGTTCCTTTGGCAGTGCCATGTCACCTAGTGAGCCTACTTATTGGATAGGTCAGGTAGGTAGGTTTTTGTGTTTCTTAAATCAATTCCCTACATTTTACTCTCAACCTTTTATCATTTAGTTTTATTTTTCGGTATTATTTCTAGCACAAGCTTCCACTATCCAAAAACAGAGTTTGAGAAGAAGCAATTTTTTGACTCCATAGCCCAGTGGATTAAGGCACTGATCTACTCACTCTAGAGTTGGATCTTGGCACCTCACGTGGAGGATCCGTCTTGCAAAGAAAGTTGAGGTTTTCACCTTGTTGAACCCAAAGAACGAACTTGACCAATTACATTAGAAATTGAGCCTTGCCTTTATGGTTTTCACATACTCAAGGGTTCTTTCACACTTAGCCAATTTTCCCTTAATTTTTTAGGCTTTGAAACCCTTCGTGAATATCTAAACCTTTGGTCTTTTCTTCCTTGTTCGAACTTTGCTTTCATCCCCATTTACAAATTGAACCTTCCTTCCCCTGTTCAATATATTGCCTTGGTTCATTTCAACATTGGGCTCGATTTCTTAATTGGGCCCCCTTCTCACTGTTCGAGTGGACGCCTTGACCGATTTCAAGATCGGGCTTGATTCCTCAATCGGTCGCTCTTCTCATTGTTCGAGTGGATGTCTTGGCTGATTTCATGATCGCACTTGATTTCTCAATCGGGCCCTCTTCTCAAGATGCCTTGACTGATTTCAAGATCGGGCTTGATTCCTCAATCGGTCGCTCTTCTCATTGTTCGAGTGGATGTCTTGGCCGATTTCATGATCGCACTTGATTTCTCAATCGGGCCCTCTTCTCACTATTCCAGTGGATGCCTTGGCCGATTTTATGATCGAGCTTGCTTTCTCAATCGAGTCCTTGCTCACTGTTCGAACTGTCGGATTTCAAAGTTTGGTAGAATTCCTCAATTAAGCCCTTCATAACGAGTTCGGAGTTGCCTTGGCCAATTTCATGATCATGTGCGATTCCCTTAACGACCCCCCTGCTCACTATTTGAATTATTGCCTTGGCTTGATTTCAAAGTTCAACTCGATTCCTCAATTAAGCCCCCCCCTATCATCGAAGTTCAAATGTTAAAATGCATAGAGATTCAAAGACAAATAAAGGACCGTACACCAAGGAAACAGGTGGCACTATGAAGAGAAGACACTTGGTAAGGAATCTCCACATGGGTAGCGTAATCATTTTCAAGATGAAACTCGCATGCGTGGCTCTAATTTCATGGGATAAAGAGAGAGTGGTGGCCACAAATTATGACTTAACGAAAAGTTTGGTTAGCAGCTTGCGAGATTGAAGGATTAAGAGAGAGTGGTGGCCCCAAAGATGTTTTTTGAATTGAACATCGAGGCTGCCTTTTCTCCATTGGTGTTTAAGTAAGAGGACTTTCTCTTTTACAAAGGAGGTTTGTTTCATTTGAGAGTTTAATTTTTCAGTAGTTGCAGAGAGTGTAATAGAGCCAGAGGCCATAAAAAATTGAAGATTTGCTTGGAGCATCACAATTTTTAGCTATAAATGGCTTTCTCCTCCTTCCACTTCTCATCTCCTTCATTCTCATTCTTATTGTAAGCATTCTCTGAGTAGCAAGCTCTATAGAGGGAAACAAGAAGGCTCAGGATAGTGATTTTGTAATCCCAACCCCTGGTGCATTTTTTGACTAATAGAATGGTTGTTTTAGATATGAGACTTTTATATTCCCCAACACTGGAACTATTGTTTGATTAATGGATTGTTGGATTTATTGTGAAATTAGGACCGAGGTTGTTGCCACTGGTCAATAACAAATTCAAGCAAGTTATGTTGGTTTTCTCCTCTTCATTCCCTGTTTTATATAACGTTGAATAAGCAAATGAATCTATTCTTGTCTTTCCCATTGGTTTTCTATTGGATGAACATGTGCTAGGAAAGTAGTTTTTCCTCCTTCTTTGCTCATATTTGTTTTTTTGAGTTATTTGTCCAAACCAACTAGATTTTGGTGCCCACAGTTTCAGAAGATCATTACTATGGTTGGATCTTGTGAAACTGCCCATGTTGGGTGACTCCCCTTTTGAATTTCCTCCAAATTAAAATTCAACATCATATTCTTGTTCGAAAATCATAGCAAAGATTGACTCCATGCACCATTTTTCTCCGTTATAAATCTAATTTGAGCTTCATTTGTTAAATAGGTTGTCCTTGGGTGACATGCAAGGACTCTTGCCTTAGGAAGTATTGAGGGTAACCCCCTCCCTAGCCCAAGAAATGGCTCGAAGGCCCTAGAGTGGTAGAGGAAGGTGCATCCTGCACATTATGCCCAGGCATTTGACCCCTCTGTGAGAGACATGGGATAACCTGGGGGACAACACCCACCATTGACAATGTAGTGATTTCTTAGATATTCAAAGCATGGGGATTTTGATTAGAATGAGGATTAACACTGTTGATTAAATGATGTCATTTCTTGTTTAGCAGACAATGTTTTAAAACTTGGACTCAACCTCAGAATCAACTGAGGGTCAACTCGGACTTGGCTCGAAATCGGATCAGTTTGAATTTTATGACTCTGTTTACTAAAAAATACGTAAAATATTTACTTATAATGAAAAAATATATTTTAAAGATTCCAAACCATCATTCCAAACCATTTGAGACAAAATATGCAAGTTTGCTCATGTGTATACCATGTAAGGATGAATATATCAGAATGGCACCGAGTGCAATACGTATAAAAAACAAAAGACATAATCAATGATGCTTTAAATGGCCTCTAGAGTCCAAAAAACATGCTACAAGTTATTGGCTTACTACAAATCAATGATTAACATGATTAATCATCAAACTCATCACCACTTCTAGAAATGGGATCCTCAACATGAGCTACAAGATCATCCTTTGGATCAAGAGTTTTTGAACTTGTCGAACTCCTCATGCATTTGCAACTGTAGTAGTAGTACTAGTAGAAGAATGGGTTGCACGACTAGTGCTTGCTTGTGCCATACCTGGTGCTATGCCTTCTCCTACTAGTGGATCCGAATTCAAACCAATCCACATCAAGTCATCATATCATAATCAAGATCAAACTCGGTCGGGTGAGACTCATCTACTCGTTTTGAGGTTGGATCAATATCATCCAACACAACATGATCAATTTTAGGTCTTTTGTTCAGTAGTTGGTTGCGCCTTAGTGGGAGGTTGTACTGCACAAAGATGAGGTTGTTTAATCATTTCTGTTCCAAACAATTTTTCTTCTTTGTGTGAATCTGCTCAAAGATAGACCAATTGCGTTCACACCCAAAAGCATTGCAAGTTTGACTTAGGACTCGAATTGCAAACTTTTGCAATTGAGGACAATGGCTACCAAATGACTCCCACCAATGTGCTGCAAAGACAAAGTTAGTTCAACAAATTAGATTGTGACTTTAGCCAAAAATTCAAGTATTTAAAGTTTAAACAATTGAACTTTAAAAAACTTTGGAATTGCTTATTTGGTTGGTCCATAGAGAATTGTTAGACGACTGCGCTACGAATCTGTTGCAATGTGATCTTATTCCAACAAGGAGGGATTTCACCTGATGTCTTCCCTGCCTTATGTTGTAGGAAATGTGCCCCCCCATACCAGGCACATTTTCGTATCAAAACGCTGAAACACATTTCAATCCCTACGAAATGTGTTTCATGGTTAGGAAACATGTTTCGTATAGGTTGAAATGTGTTTCAAGGCCATTTCACACGTTTGTACAACTTACTAGGACCCACAATTTTGGTTTTAATGCCCTAATAAAAGGTTAATTATGAATTAATGAGACTTCTAGAAGCCTCTAAGACTAAAATTTTTTCTTTGAAAGAGGGTTTCACTTTCATTTTGCACCAAAAACGCTGGCAATTAATGGTAATGTTAAATTCTTAACGTAAAAGTAAAAGTTGACATTTCCTTTATCTTTCCTTTTTATAGTTGACATTTCCTTTATCTTTCCTTTTTATCCTTTTACTTAAATTTTTAACGTTTAATTGTTTCAGGATGTTTGAAAGTGGTTCCAACCTCATTATAGTTCATATGGAGAAAGTAGATATTGCAACATTTTCATTGGATTCTATCACGTATGAGGGTATGGGATTGACATTAAATGAAGAGCACCAAGCCCTTTATATACTTCGATGTTGGTGGTATTGATTGTTGAACTCCTCTGTCATGGACTTAGCAAAAATGTACCCTTCACTCAAACCAAAATCATTGAGTAGGCATGTTAAGCTTTTTCTACCATATTTTAAGGCTTGGATTAGGCATTTTCATCAAAATTGGGTGGTGTTCATTGATGTCCCTAGAGGATCGAGGTAGAGGCAAAGAGTGATATTAATGATGAAGATCCTAATATAAGCGATGGTGGTACATTGCTTGTCATTTATATTTGTCATTTAAATGTTCTTGTTGATTTATTCATAATGCTTTCTTTCAAAGTTCCAAAATTTTGGGGGGTCACGTTTCTAGTGCGTTTCCATTTCAGAAACACATGCCCATTTCCTCGTATCGTGCAACTTGGACCCTGCCTCACATTATCCATGTTGCTTAATGGTCATGTAGGAATGGATAGGACTTTCATTCGGTGACCGGGAACTAATGACTAGCACAAGGAGCAAACAAGTCTCTTGCAATATTTGTTAGGTTTTTGCCAAAGGTACTCATGGCCTTAGTGAAAGCATTGATCTATCAATGTATTTCTAGCTGCTCACTCTTGTAAGGGACTGTGCTCTCTAAGCACTTGCATAATCCATTGTTGACCTCCTCAGTTTGATGTTCTCCTAACTAAGCTATGTAATGATACCTTGGGTTCAGGAAATACCTAGCTGCATGTATAGGGCGATGGAGTTGATTGTTCCATCTGTGATCAGTGATCTCCTAGATAGACCCATACTTAGCTACTCTATCCTTGTATGCTGCCTTTATCTACTCCTTTGCCTGATCCATAGCCTCATAAATGTAACCCGTGGCCAATTTTTCCTCATTCACTAACCCCAACACATTAACAAGGGGCTCACCAATTTTCACAACTTCTGCTGCTTTTTTCCAAACTGTGTTCTTAGAAACTTTCTTTTTGGTGTCTTTTCCATCTTGTTTGTAGGCCCACTAAGATCCATTTCATTCATCACTTCAAAACATTTTTTTCAAGTTCTGTTTGTGGGAAAGGAGAGATTGCAAAGTGAGGAAGTGAGTTGCAAATCTCGTGATGGCAAGCCTAACAAGGTCCTTGCCCTCGATGTTTTTCCTTATTAGGTTCAATACCCATGAGTGGCTATAGATGTATTTTGTAATGCTCTTGGCACACTCTACAATGTTCTTGATTCAATCTTGTTTGCTTATATCCTCAAGCATGAGGTCTATGCAATGTGCAACACACGGGGTCCATAATATGGTTTTGTATATAGTCTCTAACATCTTACCAACAAGAACATAGTTAGAGGCATTATCTGTGATGATTTGAACAACATTTGCCTCTCCCACTAACATAACAATCTCATCCAAAACCTGAAATAAAAGTTTGCATCTTTCACCTTATTAGATGCATCAATCGATTTCAAAAACATGTTTCCTTGAGGGCAAGAGACAAGGAAATTTATTGTAGTATGGTTCTTTCCATCAATCCATCCATCTGACATGATGCTACATCCTGTTTTGACCTATGACTTCTTAAAACTCTTCAAGTATTCATTTATGGACAAAACTTCCTTTTGGAAAAGAGATCCTTCAAATCATGCATACTAGGGCCTTTGAAGCCCTTTTTGACAACAACAATGAATCCCACATAGGTTTGTAATAAGTAATAGCGGGTAGCATTAAAGGGGATATTTGCATCATACCTCCATCTAGCTATGTATTCAAAAGTCACTTCTTTATATTTCTTCTTCCAATGATTATGTAAGGTGTGCTGAGTTTGACTTGGTCGAGAGGCTTTGACACAAGCATAGGTGGGGAAGGTGTAAAATAACTTTGAATGTTCTAACTCTTTTTGGGTTGGGTTTCATGAGGGGGAGGAACATAACGAAAGGGGTCCCTAACATTATTAGAGGGGATAGAAGAAGAGCCTTCAAAATCAACACACTAGGATTTGGTAGGGATCCAGAAGCCCTCATCGTGGCAAGTTGCCTCTTCCTCTCTATTTCAACATTTATCTTTTTTTTTCCTAGCCTTATCTTCTTCAAATTTTTCAAACTGATTTTGCAATTCCAATCTTAATATGCAAACCCAATATAAGGCTGAAGCAACAAAAGCCAGATTTCAGATTTGCAATTTCATGAGAGAAGAAAACAAGGGAAGATTTAACATACCTTGGAATGAGATCAATGGGCACAAGAATCCGGTCCACAACTCGTCCAATCTTGAAGATGGGCTATAGCCTTCTAACTTAGATGCCAAATCCACCGCAAATAGTGCAAGAGGATTGCCAAGCAAGCTCCAAGCTCACTCTAAATCAAAACTCTTCAATGCTGCTCCACAACTCTTCAATGCTGCTCCAAAACTCCAAATGCTCACAAATGCTCAATGAGAGAGGTGTGAGGCAAATGGGGAGTGGTGTCTCTATATAGTTTGTTTTTACGTTTTTAGGTGATAAAATTTAGGGTTTAGGTAGAAATTAAAAAAAAAAACACTTTTCCTCAAACTATGTGTCACAGTGAGGAAGATGACCAACTCAGTCAAGTAGGTATGGACTTGACCGAGTGGGAACGATTTGGTACTGAACTGGTCGAGTCATACATTGATGCGGTCGGTTTGATACAAAATCGGTCCTCAAGCTGAGTAGAGGGCTGAGTCGATACAGTTGATATTCAACTCGGCCAAGTCCGAGTTGATCGATTTTAAAAACACCGTTAGCAGGAGTGGTGGCTTATATGATTTGCTTATAGGGAATATATCCATATAACTATTACAATAACTTTTTACAACAAGTGTTTAGTTGCTACTTTCAAGGATTTTCTAAGAATGTGGACATATATCTTGTGTATTGCATGCTCATTATGTCTTGAAATGCCTAACTATTGTTGAAGTCATAGAGCAATAATATGCTTGCAGCATGGTTAGATATTAGTGTGTAACAATTACAGGCAAGCCCATGAGTTTGGGAATCATCAATGATTAGGGTTGCAAAAGAACGTTATTTGGTAATGGCATATGTTGGATTAGTGCCTAAAGAGCTTTGGTGATTCTTTCTCAGTTGTTTCATGGAATTTTACCATGAATTTTGTTAGCTCTTGCTTCATTTGTATTTACTTATTGTTCTTGATTTTTACCAATAATCTTATTCCTAGATTTCCAGATGCATTAGGTTTGTTTTTTTCTTTTTAAATAATTAATTTTTTAGTTTTTAAGGGTCTTGGATTTCAACAACTTTGAACAACCAATCTTTAATTGTGTTCAAATCATTTATACTCATTTTTTGTTTGGCTTTTGACAAATTTTATGGAAGTCCTCTTGAAATTTTATTTTTGAAATTACCAAAATGCTTTGAAGAGGTTCTCTCAACAATTATCGAAAACAATATTGTAGCTTTTTGTTTTATGTTCTTAATACTTCTTCAGACTCATGTTCTTGGCTTGATGTTGTTGTTATGATTCTAGATTGTTTGGATGCTTAATGTTCCTTTCATGAGATTTGGATTAGTAGTCTGTGAGATGCATTCTCCTTCTATTGTCTATTCAATGTTAGTGGTTAAGAAATACTAAGCAAAGTTATCTGACTTGGAATCATGAAAAACTTGGTGAGGTGGAAGAGTTGAGAGTTTGACTCGGATTGGGAAAAACACGGTGATGCAAAAGAGTTGAGAGTTTGGCTTAAAATGGGAAAAACTCGGTGAGGCAGAAGAGCCAAGAGTTTGGCTTGGATTGGGAAAAACTCGACAAGTACAAAATTATAAAGAAATATTCATTTAGAGGGTTTTTGGTGTTTTTTAGAAACTTTGGCTCGTCAAAGTCAATCAACTCGAGTTATACTCGTTATCTAACATGAGCTACTCACCTCAAGTTGGGAAAACTCTTTTGGTGGAAGATTTGAGTCAAAATCACCAATCATCGAGTATAGCTCGTGATTCTTGTTACACTGATACTAAGAGCAAGTTCCTTGCATATCCCTCTATTTTTAGTAAGTTTTAGTTGCTTGGGGTGTGTAATCTTTGCTCTTGTTATTCGTAACAATTTGTGGTAGGTTTGCTCTTTATGGCTAGTAGTGTGGTAGACTGCTAGTGGTTAGGGGATGAGAAGAGCAGAAACTCGCTTGGGTTATTGCTAGACAATTTTTTAATAGTCTATATTTGTTTAATTTTAATATATATGATATTATGCAGTGATTGGGAAGAGCAACAACCCTTATAGATTATTGCTAGACAATTTATTAATTGTCTATATTTGTTTGGTTTTGAATATATGATATTACATAGTGATAGTTTTTTGAGTATCTCATTAGTCAAGTATTCCTTATATATGTACATGCAAAGAAAATCTTTGCATCTTTCATGTTGTTTGTTGTCATTGAACTTCGTATTTAGATGAAATTGCTAATTGACAATCTGCTCTATTATATTCTAGTCTCGTCTACAAGTCGATACTATTAGGTGATTAAGGGTTTATATTTATTTCCACATTAATTGGTTGATGAGTTGTCTATTCCTTAAAATACCTTGCAAGCATTTGTAGATTCCACATTTTGGCCCATATATGATTTCCTTGAGTTGCTTGTTGATGCTTTTTACCCACATACATTGGATTTGTTTAGAGCACTTTACGATGTTTTTATATTTGCTTGAGGTCTTCTTGGACAATTTTCCATAGTACATTAAGCTACACAACATTAGCTTAGTTATTCATTTACTAATTTCATTGGGTTAGTTGGATTGGTCAGTGAGTTACCCTAATATTGTTGTACCATTTAGTTGGTCAATCCTTCTTTGTCACTATAACAATGTTATATCACAACGTTGTTGGAACTTAAATGCAACTTACTATAATAGTATCAACAATGCTATACCATTTTGTACTGAAGTCACATGTAGTCATGCCAATGATTTGTTGGAATTTATATGCAATATACATGAGCCACTATTTGGTTATGTGGTAATTTTACGGTGTTATTCTTTCGTCTTGTGAAGTTGCTTTTTCACTTATTATGCCTCTTCTTTATCATCTCATTGCTTAGACTGATTGTTCTTGTCTTTCCTCAAAGAGTGCAATTTGCTTAGCTTTTGTTGTATGTTTTATCTCGTAAAGTGGGTTTACTTACTCTCTACACGTGTCTCATGCGATAGCAGAGATGGATAAAATTTTCATGGGATTCAGTGGTAAGTGGCATTGATTTATCAAGGATGATGGAGTTAATGGAGTTTGGAGATAGACTGTCCTAGTGCATATCTTCTATGAGTAGGGATAAATTGGATAATATGTTAATGTATATTGTAGAGTAGTCAGTAGATAAGATAAGATACTTTTATTTATGCCCAACAAATGATGACAAAAGTAGGTCAATGGGACTAAGGAGTAGCACCAGTGTAAACAAAGTGGTAGTGTCGTAGGCCCTCCTAAATCTAATCTAGCAACAATGAACAAATAAGAGCTAATGTAGAAGAAAATGAAATGATTACAATAGTGCAAATAATGATGGGAAAAGCATGTTAGGTGGAACTGGAATTGGAAGCCGAGGTCGAAAGAGAAGGGTGGGAAGTCTCCTTTGAGTCCTCAATCACTATAAAGGCCTAGATACACTTATGTATAATAAGGTTTTTTGGATAATAAATGGGGCCAAGGGACCCTATTGCACAATCCTAGATGGGAGCCTGGGGTGTTCATTGATGTGAATAACCTCTCCACTCCTAACACTCAAGGTTGAGGGAGGGAAGGATCTCTGAATTAAACATTGTCTACTCAATGAAATGCAAGGGTTGGTACTCTAAATGGAGGGGGTCTATCTTTGTCCTTGCCTAAAGATCTCCTAGAGCTACTTTGTCTTTTAGAACTATAGTGCTCGACCTGGGGTCTAGGATTGGAACTCCTCAATAGTCTCTTTGAAGAAAGGCACCCCACTTAGGGAGGAGGGGGTCGAGAAGAGGCCCAGGTCCTCATTGATTTGATCATTGGGAGAGTCTGAGTATTCGGATGTGGTTTTTTCCCTTGAGTAGGCTGAACAAGAAAGAAGTGATCCTCCTAGTTGAGTTAGGATTGGGAGGTCCTGTGATTGAAACCCGAGCACCTCCCTCATAAAAAGAACAAGATACCTTTGATCTGGGTATAGGAAAAATGTTGAAAGGGACCCATTTGAATCATGTTACTGGTAGTAGAACCTCCCTCGGATCTCATAATAAATGGGGCATTTGAAGATGAGGTGATCCTCTGCCTTTGTCTCTTGTCGGTGGCAAAGTTGGTAGATCTTTCTAGATGAGGAAGATGATGATCTTTTTCAACTCGGAGCCAATGCCAACTCACTTTGAATTGGCCAAGGGGTATCTTGAGGGCATGCATCCCGTGCCTATGTGTATATGCGAGTCGGATGATGAGGCCATCGCACAACTCCATGGAGTGTTCTCAGTAGAAGGCCATCTTATGGACGAGGCCCTTTGAAGGTGAAGTCTAGGTACCTTGATTGTACTATTGATAGATATCCTCACATATAGCCTTGTCTAGGTCTTGCTTAGATGTTTGGAGGTGGCTCGATGCGTCGGAAGAATACCTAAATGGGGGAAGGCGTCAAGAGAAATGGCCACCAACTGAAGTAGCTTTGGAGGCTTCTGAAAACCAATGTTGACCATGACTGGAGGGGCCAGCAGAAAAAAGGGACTCTAAGGAGTATAGAGAAAGATAGCGGTACCTAGCCCATCCCCAAGGCCGAGTTAGCAAGAGCTCAAACTTTGTGAAGGAAGAAGATCAATGTAAAGATGGCCTCTAGCCTCTAGGTGTAGAGGATGTGCCCTGAACTTGATCTCCACGATGCACTAGTGGATTGTCCGGTTGTACTGAATGATGATCTGTAGCATAAGGGACTGCACTCTCTTTATTTGAGCCCAACAAGCCCAAAGCAAGTTGGGTCTGCAAATCTCCAAACCATAAAGGACAGTGGGTTTGATGATTGGGTCTGAAAGGTGCATCTTGGATGAGATGTCCTGGAAGTAACTCTGGTAGCAATCCTTCTCTAAAAGGGCAAGGGAACCATATCCCTTGCAGCCGCAGCTGGAAAGTCTGTGTATGCTGTGGTGACCTCAATCTCTTACCGACTGAAATGGAAGTGGTATGAAGAAAGGGTCTGCTGTTATGCATTGAAGATCATTAACTTGGTCTTACCAAGGTTAACTGTTAGCTGCCTAAGATCATACAACTGAGAGAGGGAATCCAACGAAGTATTAAAAGCTGGAATTGCGACTGGAACCTGTCAAGTGTCAGAGTGGGACTGAATTGGAACCAGCCCCAAACCAGTTTACTTAAAAATACATAAAATATGAAAATTTTAATTAAAAAATATGTCTATGTACATCTATGTAAAATTTAAATCCAAAGCATTAGACACCACATGCAAATGGGCGGGGGTTTGTCATCATATAACACTAACTTAGGGTTTGGGAGGGATGGGGTGCCATTTTTTATCTTTTTTTGGCAAAGGTGTCTTAACTGGTTGAACCAGCTTGTGAACTGGTCGAATCGGTCTGTAAACCGGTTGAACCAGCCTATGAACCAATTGAACTGTTCTTTGAACCGACTGAACCAGGCTGTGATCTGGTTGAACCAGTCTGTGAACCGGCCGGTCCAGGGTCCCTAAGGGGTGAACTGGTCTGGACTGGCCAGTTCCCTTACTGTATGGCCGGTTTTTAGTACACTGCATCCAACTGTCTCTGTAGCCCCTCAGGTGAGAAGTCTAGGAGGGTCACATCATCAGCAAAAAGAAGAATAGAAATTGGCACATGATGAGAGTTCTGAGTAATGCTACGGATGCTCATCCCAGTGTTAATAATGAAAATCACAATTTGTAGAGAGCTCTCATATTATTTGTAATTGTATTCCCATTTTAAAGTTATCAGGTCGAATATGGCGATGAAATATCAAGTTCAATAGGATCACGAATAGAACTTATGCAGTTTAGAAGGAAACAGTTTAGATGTAAAAGTGAATGAATCATCTTTTCTGTGATTGGCTCTTTATCCTGAACTGTGCATATTCCCTTTGTAGAGCTCTCATGTTATTTGCAATTCTATTCCCATGTTAAAGTTATCGGGTCAAATACGACTACGAATGATTAAGTGCAACAGGATCACAATTACAACTTATGCAGTTTAAACTATAGAATGAAACATTTTAACATAAAATTGAATGCATTATTCTTTCTGTGCTTGTCTCTTTATATGATCTGCCCATATTCACTTTAATACTTGCTTGTACTGGAGCTGAAATGATTCTTGCTGGATAAGTTTCTGTTTTAACTTCCTAAACAAAATATATATAACCTTTTAATGCTGCTTTCTTTTTTGACAGTCCAGGAGATCTCTGCATTTAATATTCTTGATTGATAGATATACATTCGCAGTATCAAATAATATGTTGTTTTGACACTATTTATTGTGCATCTTTAAAAGGATATGCATGTGAACTTTTGTATGTTGGTCTTGTGGCTTTTGCGTTTCTGTAAATCACTTCCTGAAACCCTTTCTGTTGAATTCTGGGAGTTTTATGCAAATGCTCTATTAAATAGCTTTCCTGTTACTGGAGAGCCTTTTATATTTCTTTATTTTTACCAAGGTAACTTGTTTTTGACACCTGCAGACAAAATCTAAATTGTATTTAATTCTGGATTTTATAAATGGAGGACATCTATTTTTTCAGCTTTATCGACAAGGACTCTTCAGGTATCCCTCTCTAGCTTTAAGACACAGTTTAGAAATGATTGGTTTTGTTCGACAGAGGACTGCTTAAATTTAGCTAAATTTATAATGTTATGATGCATGCAGTGAGGAGTTGGCTCGGGTTTATACTGCAGAAATAGTTTCTGCTGTGTCACATCTTCACAAAAATGGCATAATACATCGGGATCTTAAACCCGAGAACATTCTTCTAGATGCTGAAGGGCATGTAAGTAAACTCAGAATTTTAAATTGTATGGGTAGTTCTGGTTGGTACGTACATGTTTCACATTATGGTTGTTTCATTTTAGTATTTTAATCTATTGAAACTTGTGCATATTGATTTCTATCTTTTTGTTATTAAGAATCATATATATATATTTTCTGGTGAAATAGCAATTGGATGAAGGGAAAATATGATTTGTATTACAACAAAATAGCCATAATAATGGCACCCCAATTGCACCTATGGATATGGTCGACAACATGAAAAAGACAACAAATGCAGCAACCGTGTACCTTCGGTACCTCCAAAGGTGAAATCTGTTGCATCTAGAAGCTAAGTAGTGTACACTTGACTGTATGGTAGGCTGTATTTTTTGTGATTCTCTCCAATTTTGCCCAGATGTAACAAGGGAATCAAGGCACATTTGTATGGAACATCCCACCGTGTAGTTAGAAAACCTCTTTGTGAAGAACTAAAAGGATTGAAAGTGTGGCTGTTCAATCAATAAATTTTATGACATATGATGTTATGGAGTTGGATCTTTTTTTAACTTTTATTTGCACTGAGAAATTAACGACTCTCTGGTTCATCTGAATAATAAAAATGTTCTTATGATGAATGTTCTTTAAGCACAAAACATTTCAATTTTTTTCACAATAAGAAGAAAATTTTTAAATCATAAAATTTCCTATGCATGCTGGCTTATTCCATGCAGGAGACCAGTATCTTTCAGGGGAGCATAGTTACTGATCTAAATCTTTATGGTCATACATAGGACCACTATTCCATCCACAGGCGTTTAAAGCCTTTTAGATAGTAAGGCAAAACGTTTTTTTACCTACATTTATTTGACCATTTTCTTGCATTTATGCTGGATAAGCACTTACCATTGGTATGATATGTTGCATGTTGACTGATCTGGAAATGATTCCTTTTTTTAATCAAACCATCTTTCCACCCACTCTTCATATTTTTATTTTGTGTTAAATGGTTTCTATGACTAACTATGAGAAAATTGTTGTCTTGTTATGGTTCCATTTCTTTCTTAACTGCTTTTTGATGTCTATATGCAAAGATAAAGCGACCAAGCCATGTTTTGTGTTACATAATACTGTACGTATATAAACCCATGAGTCAGAACCCCTTGAATTAGGTGCTTATGAGAGCACTTAAACCTGCAAGTGCTATGTTTGCTGAACAGCTAAACTATGGGCCAGCTTAGGAAATGAGTGCATAAAGGAAAGGTAGGCTTGGGGAATTTATGGGAAATTAGAACTGAAGCAATTGCTAGTTAGAGCGTTTGTATAATAGCTGAACTATGTGCCAGCTCAGTAAAGAATGTGCAGCCAATAAATGAAAGGCGGGCTCAGTAAAAAGAATGTGCAGCCAAAAAATGAAAGGTGGGCTCAGTAAAGAATGTGCAGCCAATAGATGAAAGGTAGGCTACGGTACTGTTCACATAATGCCTCCATCCTGTTCACATAATTCTTGCAATCTCAAGCGATGTATATGCCCCAGCAGTTCTAGGAAAGGCACCATGGAGTATTGCTCATTGTCTCCTATAGGTTAGGTTACCTCTCTTCGTGAATGGGTCCTTTGTGTTGGAGATAGTTTGTCTGAGTTGTCTTGCCAGAGGTTCTTTGTGAACCTGTACTCAATTTTGTAGAAATTGTCATTAGAGTGTTATGTACAGTTCCTGCCCTTGTATGAGTGCCAATAAGTTTATATGGGAGAATTGCATTTTCCCCAAATTTTTGTGTTTTGTTTTTGGAAAGTGTTTCCGCTCATGAGAAACATTTTACAACAGGGGGAAGAGGTTGGGCACTACAAGTGGCACGCTTGGGTGAGCGAAATGGCTCTTTGTGGGTGAACCATTGATCACAAGTCTGTGGGTATATCTGAAAAGATAGCATGTTTATTTATTGATCAGAAAGTTTTTTTTATTTGTGTTTTGAATAGCAAGATTGTCAACTGCCCGTCACAGTCTCATAGAGTCACATCTCCAATATATCTAGAAAATAGTCATCAATATGATGTATAATTTCTGCTCTCCTAAGGATGGCTAATAGTTTTGTACGAGCATCACAATTTTTTTGTTTTTCCTATGGAAATATTTAGACATACTAAGTATTTTGTTTTTGGCCAAAAGGTTTTGGTTTAGCTGCAAGTAGTGTCAATTGCACCACGAGTTCATGTAGTCATGTTAAAACTTTGTAATTATTGATGCTTGAGAAAACAGTACCAATTTAATACAAAAAACCTTTTGAATTGATAAATAAGCATGCTTCATTTCAAATTTACCCACAAACTTTTCTGCTCTCCCAAGGGTTGCTAATATTGTTGTATGAGCATCACAAATTCTCTAAATTTTCTATGGATATATTTAAAAGACGTTCAAAGTATTTTGTTTTTGGCCAAAAGGTTTTGGTTTAGCTACAAAAAGTGTCAACTGCATTATATGAGTTCTTGTAGTCGCGTTAAAACTTTGTAATTACTGATGCTTGATAAATGCAGTACTAGTTTGTGGAACTTAGCCCCATCTTAATTGCGCTGAGAGAAGTGGTATGTACTCTATAGCCCATCATGGATGCGATATGTCATGTCCATGTGTGTCTAATGCTTATAAACCAAAATGAAAAAAAGTTGAAGTTCAATATTTTAAAAACTAAAATAAAAATGTTGAGGGTCTGCCATGCAAAAAAAGAAACAAAAGCCAACCATTAATTCCACAATGTAAAAATATATATATAATAATAAAATAAACTAGCATAGATTCATCTTAACCCATGATCTTTTAAGCATTGAGAGGTTTGTATTTCAGTTTCCTTTTGATCCCTCTCTAAGCACCAGTGTTAAGATGGATCTATGCTAGTATATACTCAAGTATGTCTGCTGTTTTTTTGGGTTTGAAATGATGTAGATTTATGCTTATTAGATAATCAACAACTTAAATGTTTCAGGTCATGTTAACTGATTTTGGCCTGGCCAAGGAAGTTGATGAATCAATGCGATCCAATTCTATGTGTGGGACTACAGAGTACATGGCACCTGAGATTCTACTTTCTAAAGGCCATAATAAATCGGCTGATTGGTGGAGTGTGGGAATTCTTTTATATGAAATGCTGACTGGTCAGGTGTGATTCAAATTTTCTTTCTATCACCCTTTGAATCTCCCTCAACAAATATTCATCTCATCTTGCGTTTGATTAATGATTTACATTCTCTTTTTAGTTTAAGTGTCTCATGACTGTGCCCTTGACCATGGACGTTGTAGTCTTTTCTCTCATCATATCTTTGATTATAGTTGACCTCCCTTCTTGGTTTGTCTGAAGCCAATACTGTTTTTGCAGCCTCCCTACACCAATAACAACAGGCATAAGCTTCAAGAGAAAATTATCAAGGAGAAAATTAAACTACCATCATATCTGACATCTGAAGTTCATTCATTGCTCAAAGGAGTAAGTTTCTTCATCGATACAATTTTTGGATGTATAGAGTTTTATCTGCAGTAACTGTCCTTGATTTTATCAATATTCTTGTATATTTCAGCTGCTGCAGAAGGATCCTAGTAAGCGCATTGGGAGTGGAGCGAATGGCAGTGACGAAATTAAGCGTCACAAATGGTTTAAAGTAATAAATTGGAGGAAACTAGAAGCACGTGAGATACAGCCCAACTTCAGGCCTAATGTCAGTGGAAAGGACTGCATTGCAAACTTTGATGAACGCTGGACAGCAATGCCACCTCAGGACTCCCCAGCTTCAACTCCAAAAGATGGTGCATATTTCCAAGGTTACACCTATGTAGCTCCTAACCCTTGGCTTTCAGAGCCCAACAAAGAAAGCCACTGAGGTGTTAAATATAGTTGCAAGAACATATAGTTTTGGCTGCCTTTGACATGCCTGTGTGTTAGTTTGATGGGTAAACCTGTATTCTCCTTTTTAATAGTCACAGGCTGTGCACCTTTCCATGGAAGATAATTTGAGTGCCAATTTCATGTTAAATGCTGCTTGTATGAGTGCATGGAATTATTGAATGGCTCGACTGCATACTGGTTTGTTCGTGTGTTCTGGTCTAGAGGCACTGGCCACAGTTTGAAGCTTGTAGCTGGTTCTAAGTATATATTTATGTGTTTTTTAGTTTTCCTTGTGCATATCTAGTAACATGATAGGCAATAGGAATTCCAGGTGATTGCTTTTTAATTATGTTTCTTGTATTGTTCTAGAACATTCTTGCTCTGTCCCATAATTTTAACTTCCATGACTAATGTCTGTTTTCTTTTACGTGTTCCCTATGATTGGTTGGTATGCTTTGTAAATTGGCTAGCTGTCTTGTCTGAAATAGACCATCTAGTTATATTTGTGAAACTTTTAAAAAATTGATTCCCATATTTTAGTTATTTAGAAGGCTGGGAATGACAAATTCTTTCCACCTAAAAAAATAGTCAACAGAGGACTTGATTAGTTGTTTTGAAAAGCGCTGGTCTTGATAGGTGTTGAATTTGGGTTCTGGATGTTTAGGAACTCTGAAGGTAATCTGCAAGAGGTGCTAACAGAGTTTTCAGAAAGCTGGGGTCTTTTAATAAAGTTTGTGCTGATGATATAGTGTGGCACGTTTACTCACCACCTGTTGAATGTAAAATCACATATGCTTCACATTATGAATTGGTGTCCCCAATCCCAGAGGTTGGGGATATGTCCCCTATGCTCACTACAGTCTCTAGGCGTGGGCACTTCATTGGGAACACCCCATGCCATCCTTTATAGGCGCATCTGAAGCACCAGACTGACTTGCCAAATTCCAACCGTGTTTCAGGTTCTACAATTATTTTTTCAGTGAAAACTTGGAAGCACCACTCCTTTCTCATTTCTTTCGCTAAAAAGGTTAGAACAACAGTGTGAGACTTCATTGGGAATGCCCCATGCCATCCCTATTGGCAAATCTTAAGCACCAGATAGACTTGCCAAATTCCAACTGTGTTTCTGGGCCAACAATTATTCTCAGTGAAAACTTGGAAGCATCACTCCTTTCTCATTTCTTTTGCTGATTAGAACAACAGTCAAATTTGCTCGAGGGTTCTTTTTCTTCACATTCCCATAGACGATGCTGATAATTTTCACGGCTGCAGAGATGTAGAGGATCAAACAGATGCTGATTGAGCATGATTAGTGGCTTGCAGTGTTGACTCTACTATTTAAATGACGATTGACTGATATATTTATATGATGTATTATCTTATTTCAGTTTGGTTATTGATGATTTTACTACGAGAGAAATAATGATTCTTTTATTTTGAATATCAATATTTTGTGTAATGGCCAGTTGGATCATGGATATCATGCATACAGAAAAATATATGTTATTTTTCATATTTATAATTCGTTTTATTTTTAAAATATTTAATAGACCTCCATGACATGACCCCCTTGAAATTTGGGGTCTCTCCACACGTCTCCAACATGTATATGCACATGCACACCCCTGTTACCCTGTCCGTGAAACTTCATGGAAAACTGTTATAAAGTCAATTTGTATGTACGTTGTGTTGATCATGGGGCACTCAAATCGACCTCATTTTTGGTGAGCTCCGTTTTTTTGGCGAGTCAAAGTTCTGTGTTCTGATCATTTTTTCGAAAAGCCGACGATATGGGTCGTCTTAAAATTGGCCAAAATCCCTAGGGGCAAAGTTTCCATCACATCACAGGAGTGGAACTCTGACTTCCGACATAGTTCTTACCGAATTTGGGGCCAAATTTACCCAGAGAAGCGAGGCGGTATGGGTGCCCCTTATCTTGTTCCCGATGCTCTTCAAGCTGCAGGGTTTTATGATGGTCTGTACACTATATGTTTATGGGCTGTACCTTCTCACGTGCGGGTTAGGGTATAATATTAGTGTTATACATTGATGCCAATCGTACTGTGACACTGGCTTTACAGTGCCTGTACATATCGACTTACAGCTATGTCGCAACCGGCTGTACACATTGCTTAAATCTCTACGAGTTTAGTGGTATGGTATGGTAGACCTGATTTATCCTCTGTCTCCACTAGATGCCTCCTAATGATGGAAGAGCAAATGTCTAGTAGACGCCTCTTAGTGATAGAAGAGTAAATGACTGGGAACTGGGATAAACAACACTCAAACCGTCCCGCTTTTCTGGTTAAATTTGGCCCTAAATTTGGTTGGAACTATGCCGGAAGTCAGAGTTCCATTTATGTGATGGGAACTTTGCTCATGTGGGTTTTGGCCAATTTGAAGATGATGACCCAGATCATCGTTTTTTCGAAAAAAAAATCAGAATGCATGGAAATGGAGCGATTTGAGTGCCCTGTAGTTGACGCCGTAAATGACCTAAGTTAATGACGTAGTTCTCCTATAACTGTTGTGCGGATTCATTGTTGAAGTGTGGGATACGGGGCCATCATATCACCCTGTTATTCTGGCAATTTTCCCTTGATAATCCGAACAAGATTATCAAAATCTTGTTGGAATTTCCAGTTGAATGCAAAACTATGATTTCAGTGATGACAAACTTTGATCTTGACTAATTTCGGGGCTCTGAATCTCCGCAGATGCTCAAAATTGCAATTTTAGCAATGCAAACTGGCATTTATTCATCTCTGCCGGATTCCTACAGATACGGGGATATGGGGCGATTTGAATTCTCTTATCAAATGCCCATTGTCGATGCTGCGACAAGTACAATCATAAGACCATCTTATGACAAGTACAATCATAAGACCATCTTATGTCAAAAGAAAGTCATCTTATGTCCAAAGAAAGCACAACTTGCAAAGTTTAGTAGGCAATGATAAGACCATTTTATGTCAAAAGAAAGCACAGCTTGCAAAGTCCATTAGATGCCTACTGTGGGGATGGAAGAGTAAATGAACTTTGACTAGATATTAGAGAAAGGACGACGAATTTCATAGCATTGATCTTGAACTTGAATGTTCATGTGACAATGAGACTCAAAACATACAATTACCTCAAAATTTCATGATTTCTTTTTAAAAAAACACATTATTATTAACTCTAACATCCAAATCCACAGAGTAAACAAATATACCAATTGTGACACGTGCTATATCACACCTTTTTGGATTAGAAGCCTCAATTTTTGCAGTGGCTTTTTAAATGAGTCAATTGTCATTTGACTTTGTTCGCATCAATGTTCAAACTATTCCACTTGAATGTTCATGGGACAATGAGATTCAAAACATACATTCCATTTTTTTTTGATAACAACACAAACCCCATCAGTATTAATTCAACATCTGGACCCATAGATCAATCAAATATAACAATTTTGACGTGGGATATCACAACTTTTTGAATTAGAAGCATCTGAAAATTTGTAGCAGCTTTTCTTCATGTGAAAAAGTCGAAAGTATATATTGGTAATATCTCACGCATAATTAAAAGGAAATAATGATATATTATTTATTTTTATTTATTTATTTTTATTACTTATATATTTTTATTATTATTTATATAATTACATAACATAATTAATGATAGAATTTTTTCATTATAGAAGTTAAAAAGTACTAAATATATATTCATCTCATCTTTCATTATATATATATATATATATATATATATAATAAGAAATTAATATATTCATATCATGCATATTAAATGAATATAACAAAAAAATTCATATTAAAATGTCAAAAGTGTATATTAGTAGTACAATTCATCTCATACACAATTAAGAGGAAAAAACAATATACATAAATTTCATTTTTTCATTTATTTCTAGGATCATATAACAGAGATAATAAGGGGAAATTTACATTATAAGGGGAAATTTACATTACAAGTGAAAAAGTATAAGATATTTGACATATTTATCTCACATAATTTAGAGAATATAACACAATACAAAATTGTAATAGGATCCTAGATAATTATCTTTAAATGCATATAGTAGATAAGCTGGTTGCTAAAGGTTGTGTTTGTGAGTTGGTCATTCACTTTCCTGTGTGAATAACATCCTCTAAGATAGACAAAGGAGATATGGGTAAAAGAGAAAATTACTCTCAAGTTATAAATGGTTTGCAAAATATTCGGTTTGATAGCTTGCCATGAGCATTCATATGGTAATGACATCCTCAAAGCTGAAACAATGACACGACACAGGAGCTATAGGTAAAGAAGAAAAATACTAGTTACAAAAGATTAGTCATTCTTATGGGAATAAATTCTTCTATACTAGAGCAATGTCATCGCAAAGGAGGTATAGGCAAAGAAGAAAAATACTATCAAGTAATAAATAGTTTGCAAAAGATTTCATTTGGTAGCGAGCCATGGGCACTCCTATTGGATTGAGTTATGGTGTGTTGGCCCCAAACTTTCTTGTTGGTCCCAATTGGATATCACTAAATACATAATATGCAAACTTGTAATCCCTAGCCAAATCACTATAGAGACATCTTAGCTCAAGACTTGCAAGAGGGAATATATATTTATAACCACAAAATATCTTGCCAACCACAAAAGGTGTTTCCTTGGCAGGATTAACTAGATCAAGCTCTCCTTGCTGGCCTCAAGTAAACCATTGGAACAACTATGTATCAATGTCTTGTTGGTAAACCATTGAAACAACTACGTATCAATCTCTTATAGCTAGCTCCAACGACAGATCAAAGAGGGAGATACACAAGCAAAACACCATAGATACAAGGCTCTTTACATCCACTTTCCACCAAATACTTGTGATGTAGGGGATCAATCACTCAGTAATCTTGAAAGGAAATGTAATGTTCTTGCAACCAAAATGAAAGCATGTCCAAAATAATACAAGGCATGCCCAAAATAATACGAGTTTACAATAATAATTACTAATACAATAATAATACAAGATAGGGGAAGAGCACTATTTTATTCAAAAGAGGGATTAAAGCTCTATTTTGTGGTACACATTACTTTTATGGGGTATTTAGGGTTTTATCTAACTAATTAAATCCTAAACACACTAATTGTCTATTTAAGGCTTTATTTAACATAACTGGCTATCTACAAAGAATATTAAATGACTAAAATTTAAAACATTACTATAAAATTAGGCTTACATATAAAATAGTTCACAATGGATAATTTACTTACATTGTGTTAAGTGCACAACATGGCCTCTCCTTTGAGATACATTCTCCCCAAAGCTTGAGGAGCAAAGAGTAGGTCAACCATGTGACATTTTCTTGCATTTCTTAGGCCTTGGTTTAAAAATGAGCATGTGCACCAACTTGAATGAGTAGGATAATTGAGAAGGGTTTCTTTGATAATCCAAATCAACTCATTCATTATACTCCATGGAAGAAGCTCAATAGGGTAATAAGGTTCCAAATATGGCTCATCCAAGACTTTATGAATCTTCTGATCAAAATTTCATTCACATAGATATAAATCAATGATTGTCATGTTGGAGAGTAACATGATTCAAGTTGAAAACTTTTTGTTACTACTAGCTCACAATTTCTTTTAGTGATTTTTACTTTTTTTTTTTGCATTTTGTAATTCCTTCATGTGGATGCTCTTCATTATAATGAGGATGTAATTACTCAAAAATAAGCTTATAGTAGTTATCTTCACATAGTTGGAAGAGGTTGACAACAAATTATTTAATAGTTTCTTTTAGATTCAATCATACATCGATTTCTTTTTTATTTTCTCATTTTGTATTGATTGCAATAACAAATATATCCCATACATTCATAACTTCCCCCCCAAATTTCATATTAGTTTTATATAAATATACTTTGCTCTTCCTTTTCAACGTTTTATTCTAGTGAGGGTTTGATACATAAGATAAAAATAAACTTGCATTAATATCTCTCTTTCCGCTGCAAATATAAAGGTAAGGTAAGATTTTGTGCAAATAGCGCTGAAACTCTTCTTCAAACAACAATATAAGGCATTTTTTTCTCCTACCTCAATGTTATGATGACTTTCTCCTTTTGGCTAAGGATTTGATGCTGAAAATGAAGGAGCCTTGGCAATTGCGCCAATTTTACAAAATTAGGTTGTTTGAGCAACACTTCAAAAGGGGGTACTACACATACTTCCAAGAAAAAAATTGTCCAAAAATGGCTCCACATGACCATGGTCAATAAGTATGTGCGAAACACTACCTTCATTAATGCTATTATCATAAGTGGCTTCTTAAAACAATATCTTTGCTATTAATAATAAGAAAGTTGATTTGTCACAATGGGAGTGGTTAGCATTGACCTAGTCAACTCACCCTAAACTAGGCATGCAAATTCTTGTTGTGGAATAGGCCATAGAAAGGGTAATTGACACTGAAAGGAGTAATTCATTCACTGGTATACATAAAATACAAATACAACATACATAAGTAGATACATGGACAAAGTTATGGCACTGGAGAAAACCATCAATGGAATACAAACTTCAGATTTATTATTACATCGTAATTACAACATAAGCAAGAAATTGCAAAGATAAGGCCCCAATCTAGAGGTCTATACATAGTTCAATTACATTTAATTTTTTCCTTTATGATAAGCTTATATTTCCAATTGAATTAAAACCATTTGTGAATGGTCCAACTACAACATACCAAATGGTTACTCACGACAATGACTTGCTATACTTTGTTATACGGACAAGAGGAATCATCAGTCCAAAATCTGAAACCCCTTAAATGTTCTTGATGCTATCTTAAATAGGCTTCCTTCCAAGAATCAATTAATGATGATTAAACTACTTGTAATGGTTGCTACAATTGTCATATGCATTATGGTTTTTGTCGAGATGGTCCATGGTTAACATTGACAAGTGCATCGACATCAATATTGAAAGTGGATGAATGGAGTTGTTGACATGATCTCACATTGATCGCTGGAATCTCCCTTGTCGGGAAGTTGTTTGTTTATGTATTACATGTCAATGGGTGGCTTGTCGATGGTGGGCTTGTCAATGGATGTTTTGTTGATGGGATACTTCGATCATTCGATCTCATCATATGCACAAACACACATCAATATGCATTAATCATTTGATCTCATCATGCCTACATGCACATGCATTCTATATTTATCATATGCATCACTTCTATCATGCACTCCAATGCATATTAATTTTAGCTTATTTATTCATCTTGTTGTTATTGTAGATGGTCATCACTGAATCCTTCTAGATCATCGCTGCCTTTGTGCTCCCACTATGCTCATATGCACTACTGATAATAGAGACAACTTCATGGCCTCCACCTTTTGCCGAAGATTTCTACCATTAACAATTGTTTTAGCATATGTATCCATCCACACATGCATGTTTTTAGAATGTAATCCGGGATTCTTGGCATAAAATAAAGCCTCCGCAGTCCATTTTCTAGCTTTCAACAATCCTCAAATCATGGCTTTGACCTTCTAATAGGGTCTTTACACAGTCCCTCCTCATGGGACTATCTCACCATGCAACTCCTTGTTGCACATCCTATCATTGGATGCAAATATCTCCACTCATGAGTGGACAACAACCTATATTTTAGCTATTCACCTCCACAAGCTACACATGCATGCATATTAATGCACACTTAACATCAATATTCCTTATGGCGGTCCACCATTATTACCATGATACTTCAAGGAATTAAAAAAACATGTTTCCCTCTTCCATTATGCACAACAATGCATATCTTTTTCAATTTTATTTATGTTGTCGAAATGTTGTAGCTCCTTGCTGACCTGCTATTCTTGTTGATCACTCCTGGAAAAATACAACTTGGCTGACTTTCATTTCCATCCAATCTGTTCATTAGTGCTTCCATCTCACAACTGCGTCCTTTCTACAGAGAATCCTTGTTCTACAACCATGCACTTCCCTATATAGCTCTTTGATTCTTCAAATAAATATACAAGCTTGACCATATTCTAAACAATCCTTGACATGACACTCTTTCTTCAAGTGTCTCTGCTCATCCTTAATACCAAGTCCAAACTCTTTCACCTGCTATATAAACCATCCTTCAAGCCTTCATGTGTACCCATTGCTCATGCATTATCATAAATTGTGGATGAGATTTTTTACCTAACATCCACATTTGATATGCACATTTTCCATCTGGAAATATTTTTATTTATTTATTCAAATAAAACTTCATTAGAGGTCTTCCTAATTTCTCATTGCACCAAGAAGTCGGATCCTTGCAACTTCCTAAAGAAACCAATCCACATTTTTGAAGAACCATCCCTACCTTTTTCCTCATACCTATATATTCCTCTTGCATCTTCCTCATATGTATAGACCTTATTCTAAACCTTCTATGTTCCATAAGTAACTTTAAGATTCCGATCAATTTTCATACAACCAAATTAGTTAGCTAAAAACTATAATTTACAATTCTAGAAACATATGCACAATTTTGCCTTTTAAGGTCAGCAATCATCTTCCTTTTGATCCCTTGTGATATTAGCTACTCAATTCACAATTATGGGTGGATATCCAGATTCTTCTATCTAAGGTATTTTCCATGACTAATTTATTTCCCAAAGTCAAGCTTTGGGAAAAAAAATACAAGCAATATAATATTGCTAATTCACCCCATTTTTACACTTTTCATTCTGGTGCAATTAATCCCAGACACCAACTTTTGTCACTTGTATAAGTAAATACGTCAGGAACCAGAGAAACTTTTGTATGATAAATATATAACAATGATGACAAGGAATTTATAAAAACTCTTATATTTTCAATCTAATGCTCCAATAAAAAAATGCAGCAATATGGAAATGACAACTTGTCCTTTTTTCACCCCTTTTTCCAGACTTGGAATTTTTAGCCAAACAAGCTATCTCTCAAATTGTGCACTTCTGGAAAAATTTCACTACACCAAAGTTGTCTATCTTGATAAGTATACAAAATGTCGACTAAATAAATTTTTCTAGTTTCGCCATCTGGGACCCTTTTCCTCCTCTGAAAATCTCCAAAAAGTGGTCCAAAATAATGGATTTTTCCCTATTTCAACATCCCCATTACAAAACCCTTAGAATTTATTCAATTCCTTCATGGGCTATTTGCATGTCTTCTCTATGGACTCCCTCCAAGAATTTCAGCTTAATCTAGATCTTTGCCCATGATCTAGACCAAGATATTTAAAAACCACTATTTTGTTGGGTATGTGTTATATTCTTTGCATGCGTGTGTGGGTGCGTAAGATATGACAACTGCATCTGACGATCCCTCTAGTAGTGTTCTTTGTGTTGTGTGCATCGGGCGCTTTCCTAGGGGTGTCCCAGGGGGGGCAGGTATGCCCCCCCCCCCCTAGTTATGCGCAACGTTCGACAACGGGCGGTAGCCCGAGGCAGCGTCCCGAAATTGTTTTTTGGGCAGTTTTTGCTATTTTTAGCGGTTTTGTAAATTAATTCTAGATTAAGGGATTAGGGTTTTGGTATCTACAGAATACCTAAAAACATTGTATATATATTGTATGGTGAATGGTGAAATTCGATATAATGAATATAAGAAAGGTTTTTCCGGTTGAGGGTCTCTGGTATAAAATCTCTGTGTACTCTATGTATGAGCCATTGATTAAATTCTGTTTTGCTTAAGAATCTATATGCATTGCTTTTCTTCACAGGTTTAAAACTTACATATTTTGCAATTTCTAACAAACCAGAGTAGAAATGGGAAGTGACCTTCGATGGCACTTTTGTATATCTCCTCATCGCGAAAAAAACCTATATGTTTAATCTCCTTCTAACTTAATGTGCTCCAGTTATGGCCAAGATAAGAAAATGGCTCCAAACTTAGTTTTTTTTTTTGAGACTATAGGGTAGTATTGCCTACGTGGCAATCTACTGACGTTGCACTGACATGGAACTGATGTGGAATTGATATGGATTTGGTCATTGGTCCATCGGTCATCGAGGACTGCTTCCCCTTCTCCTCGCCTTTATACGCCTTTGATCCGGTCCAGTCCCCCCGACCACCTAACCACCACAAAACTTATATAAATAACTTCCATCCAACTCTCCGGTCATGGTACATCAACCCACCCAAACATCGACCACCAACCACCACACCCTACTCCAATCTCTCACGACTCTAACTCTCCTCCAACCATCGGTCCACCGGTCACCCCACACACTTCTTATCTGGCTCTCCACTATACGATTTTGGTCCATTCCACCCAACCACCACATTCAAGCCCTCCATGCAACTTCTGCTAACTCCAATATGGTCCACTAGGACACCGACCCACCATTCCAACAAACTTTACTCTGATCTCCCACACCTCTGCCTCTCCTTCGACCACCGGTCCACTAGACACTACTCACAATATTCTATCCAGCTCTTGGCCCCTTTGGATTCGGTTTGGTCCACTGAGATACCCCCACACACCTCCAAAAAAAATCTGTGATCCAACGCTGGTCTAGTGACGAATTTTCTTGTGGGGTCCCGAGAGCTAAAATTTTACATTGCACACAAGCTCCATAGGGTTCTGTGGCTCTTTGTGCTTCACGCGCAAGTAACAAAGGGGTCAGTTTTGGATATAAATCGGTCATGCAAACCTTCCCCAATGCATGTGGGATAAAAGAAAACACAAATCATAGATCTACGATTGGGAATCCACGTGGAGGATCGATTGACGACTGCTGAGAGATGGACTTCTAGGAGGAATACATTTTGATTTCATGCTCTAATTCGACCAAATGATGGCTCACTGGAAAACCAAGGCCATGTAGATCATTTTGGACACAATTTCCATGGTTGAATGGCAGTTTTTAATCACAAAATAATCTCTCCTCCAACATTGTCCCATGAAAATTATTTAATTTCAGTCAAGAACTTCTTGTTATCATCTCAGTCCATGTAATTGAATCTTGATCTGGCATATGGTTAAACACATCACACTCTTCCTATATTCTCATAACTTTAACCTATATAGCATAAAACACCTGCACCCAACAACATCAATTCGATCTTGGTTTTCTCAACTAAAGCATGAACCAACTCACCCAATCCGAGAGCCATTAAACTACTACATGTTCAGAGAACGACAACGAAAGTGCACTGGTTCAACCTCATTCATGTCCATATAAAATAATTTCAACCCAAAAGGAACTCATTCAATCGACTTCTATTGTTATGTAGTAGGCCCTTGAAGGCTCGATGCTGTAATGTCACACGCCCACTATGGAAACTAAGTTTTCTTTTGTTTTTTCTTCGAGGGACAGAATCCCCGAATTTCTACAGGGCCTAACGCAGACCATCCCTTCCCTTATCCTCCTCCAAGTGACCACAACCAGGCCTTAGCGCAAGCGCCTTTCGCAACTCGCAAGTTGGAGAGTCAAGGCTCTCGACTCCTCTTTCTCCAAACGCTGATACCTGAAATGCGATACGGGTATGACTCCCTCCTCACTAGCGCCTGCTACATATAACCGTAGGCTAGGCTAAACACTAGCACTACTCGCAACTCGCGACTTAGCGAGTTGGAGTGTTGAGCCCTCGTGCTCCTCCTTTGCGAATCACTGAAACACGAAAGGTCAACGTTACGTGGACTCTGCCAAAGCGACGCGTACACGCCACTTGTCTCCTCCACTCTATTATGCTTATGAGCTGTGTCGCTACCGCCCGTTGCACGAGACCTCGACTCTCGGCGTTTCGCGACCTTAGTGATTAAGGTGCAACTTCTTCACCCTTCGAAACCTCAAAACACGATAAGTCAACAATGGATTGACTCTTTCCCAGGCGACATGTGTCCACCACTTGTCAACCACGCGGTCCCCACCTAACGAATGTGCCACGTGTTCGCACGAGCCCTCGATGCTTGGCACTTCGCGACTTCTGCAGTCGAAAATAAATTCTTTCAACCTTTGAACCCCCGATACGCGATACCACGTGGAGGTTCTGATCCAACGGTTCTCCCGTGGCTTAGATCCAATGGTCTGGATCCTTTCGCGATTTCGCGTATCGCGAGTAAGAGAAACATTGAGCTTTCGCCACGTGCCCTCCTTGATGGATGGCTATGATCAAATCGCGACTTCGCACATCTAGTTCGAACAGTATTTTCTTTGACCTTCTTTCTCTACGAGTTAGAGAAATGCTGAGCTCTCGCCACACGTCCCTTCTGATGGACGGTTCTGATGATTTCAGAACTTGTCTCGTGGACCTTCCTCCGGATCCAATGAATATTGGTCTGCATGCTTCAGATCTGACGACTCAGATCTGTTTTCCTCATGCGCTCACTTCTCGCTGTCTGGACGTGGATTTCGACGGTCCAGATCTCTCCTCTGCAGCTAATCTAACGATAGTTGTCGCTCCTCCTCTTGAGCTTGGAATTTCTCCCATCTTGGAAGAATTCTCTAAGTTTCAAAGGTTTCGACCTTTGATTCCTCTGCGAGCCCTGTGACTTTGGGTCTCGTCTATGTTCTCCTTCATGCTGGTTACCTACACTCATCAAATCTTGCGAAGACTATAAGAGTCGAGGCATTAACGCCTATGCTCCTTCCTCAAATTTAAGGTCGTGACAGACCTTGTGTCCTCCCGAATGGATCTCGTCCGTTCATCTTCCAAACGAAATGACATTCCCTTTCGATACTTGAATCTCACTATCCTCCTAGAGTCTCGTCAATTATGAAGGACTTAAGAGCTTTGCGCTCTTTCTCCTGGACTTAACGCTTGGAAGAATTCTTCCACGCACCCCTTACGTTCATTCATCAAGTCTATAACTTAAGTGGTTCTCGATTTTTTCTTGCCTCACATAGAGCCTGTGAGGATATGCACTACCTCTCACGAGGTTGATCCACTCTGTCCTCTAAGGGACTCAGAACGATAGGAGGGTCGACGTGCGTAGAGGAAACTATACCTAAGGTCGACGAACTCACAGTTCACGACTCTAGCTTAAGACACTACATAAATCAAGCATTTATGAGAACAAGTCATGTTCGAACCATATAATTTCTTACTTGCCTAATTACACAGTCAAGCAAAAATAGAAGGGATACAATATATCCATTAAGCATTCATTCATATTCCTGAAAACATTCATAGTATATCCAATTCATACATAAGATATCCGATTACTTATCTATTACAAGAGGTAGCCAACTAACTGACTGTGGGTGTTTGTCCTTCTACCCGACCATAGGCATAGAGGCCTTCATTCTTAGCACTCTGGCCACCCCTGTGCCAAGCCATGATATCACCAGGGAATTCTCACACTTCTCGAGGGTTCTTCCTCCATTTTCACTTCTGTTTGGGTCATATTCTCTGTAACTCAGAGCTTTCTCTCTCTCAGTTATGGCCTCGACGAGGTTTCTTAGATGCTCCTCGGCATCAATCTCACGACCTTCAGTTCGTGACTCGCTGGAGAGCTCTGCGCATATCCCTTGCGAGCTTACGCTCTTTTTTTCCGGTGTCTCCTCTCTCGTGTGTATCCCCCTTACCTTGGAAGGTTTTCCGACCTATGCTGTTCCTTCTATCAGAAGGAAGCTCAGTTCTGTAGGTCCTTGTGGTACTTTGCGCTGACAACCCATATTTCCATTCATGGGGGTGGTTGATAATTCAACCACCGGTCCTTTCTTCATTAACTGATTTCTCTCCTTGGGATCCGAAGGAGGTTATCATCCTCATCAAGGGAAATTTGGGGTTATTTGTCATAATGATTCCTCTCATATAGTTTTCACATTCTTCCTCTAGTGATATCATGGCCAGTACTTTCAAGGCTTCACCCCCACAGTCAGTCATTGACAACTCAAACAATAATACATTTACATTGTCCTCATGCATTAGCATGGTAATTCTTATTTTATGATTAATTACAAATTGGGGGAAATAGGGTGTTACAATTCCTTCCCGCTTAAAGGAACACCATCCTCGGTGTTCTTCTCAAAAACACCTGTCACACCTTTCTCATTCAGCCACTTCAGAAGTCTTGACCTTCATCCTCGGTCAGGTCCTCTTTCAGGATCTTAGTCTTCATCATCTGCCTTCAATAATTCTTGGACAACAAGCACATTAATCACAAGTTTGTGCGAAAACATCTCACTGTTGTTCAAAATTCAAAAGGAAAATTTCATAATCTTAGCACAATACTTATCTGTGCAGTTTGTGGATCTGTATCCACATGGTAGTTTTGTTATCCATGCTCATCGCTTTCCTTGACGTACCCATTGGGTGCATGATTCCAATTCAATAGTTCACAAGAGATATCATGATTTCATCTTCCTTTCCAAGGTTTTTACGCACGAGAAACTACCCACTGTGTGCATGATCCCAATAGTTTACAAGAATTATTAATGTCTCCTCTTTCTTGCGGTCACTCACCCTCCAGGCCCAGGCTCAGGAATCCCCTTCACTGCTATATAGTCCCTCGGGCGATCCATCTTTCCCTGCCAAGGTTTTCTCGCACAGGAAAATTTTAGAGACTCTATCGAGTCTTACAGTCGAGGCATCCCTTAGACTTGCTCTGTCGAGGCGTACCTCTGACTTGTGTTACCTCAACACAATAATTTTCAGGCGATCATGGCTTATCCCGGGGTTTTCATGGCTCAGTAGTAGCCATGTTCATTATCTTCAACTTTGACAGCCCTCATCTGTCCTTTTTGGACATGTCTTTTCTTCTCACCTGCATCACAGGTATACAAAATTCATGAGATGCCATTATAAATTCTAACTTTCAGAATTTTATTGCAAATTTGTCACCCACAGATTTTCCAATCTCACGATTTGTTTTCATATTTGTTCTGCACAGGAACCAGATTCATAATTATGGGACTTTCCTTCCCATAACGGTTTGTCTCAACAGACAATTGGCCTTCCTTATGGACTTACAACACTGCCATATCCAAGACCCCTTTGCTTCCTGCACTTTCAACTTCAATCGGCCAAACAACTTGTTATCTTTTCCATGCATATACATTTTATTGCACCTTTACAACATTGTCACAACAATTTCAGAATTGTGCATACTTAACAATTAAATTACTTTCTCAAAAATGAAATACCATTCCTTGCAGTTTGGCTCAGTAGGCAATCGGTCTTCCTTATGGACTTACAACATTGGCATATCCAAGACCCTTTCCTCCCTGCAATTTCATTCTATGCATCATTACAGCCTACCAAAATTTCAAAATGTGATTCGGATATCAATTGATTTTAATGACTGCGCCAACATTTGTGGCCACATTCATACCCAATTCGCCCTTGCATTGATTTCAAGTTTGTCACACTTTATGACAGGTTCTTGCCCATGGTGTGTTGGAACTTAACCAACCTCTCCACCACATGGCCTATTTGTTTTCATTCATTCTTACAACAGGACCATGCTTCCTGCTATAGGCCGATCATGATCCCAAATTAGTACACATGAAACTTAAAAGTTTCGCATGAATGCACCCAAGCATTATGCCTTCATTAATAACCAGGGTGCCAACACTCATGGCCACCCAAATTTGGTTTTCTCTAACACCTATACAATGTGAGTAGAAATGTTGGATGGTCCTCCTTCCTCAATGGGAAATCCATTGTCTATCCTTTATGAAAATATGCATTTCCTTGAAGTAATTCCATGCAACGTGCTATCTATGAGCACTTTTGTTTCCAATCGTTCCTTGATTGGTCCATGTGTTCATGAAATATCAGTTCATGAATTCTTTCGAGGGTTACAATCAATCTTTACTACCAGAGGTTCACGCCTCCATCATTCAGGTTCTCCTTCTCGAATCATACCCTACTTGGGTATCCATGGCATACCACTGCCCTTTCAATTTTCATGCATAACATGAGACAATAAAATATTTCGGAATGGGTTCTCACCCGAATCCTTTCATACCCTGAGCCACATAAGCATGAACATTTTTATACCTGTTCTTGGCTGCTAGCACTCTCTTTCTGATCTCTACCTTATCAACAGTGCTTTAGCAGGATTTTCACAGTCCTGTCAACAATCTTTCAACCATAGCCCTCTCCTGGTTATCCTCTGCTTGAGGTTGCCTGTCATTGGCAATTGTCTTCCTCAATAGCTCCAATTCATTTCTATACATAGCATGCATCATCATAGTCACAATTATATTAGTCATAATATTAAACCAAAAGCATGTATCATAACATTCTAATTCATAAACATCTTCAAAATGTCCTAGCATATCTTCATGCACTTCATCATATTATCTTCAAATGTTTCCACAAGTGAAACACAAATAAATTTCGATTGCATCTTCAACAATACAATCCTTATCACTATGTGTCAAAACCTTTTTACTTTCATTGGCATACCAGCTCTCTCATCCAAGAGGAAGCATAATACTCAGTGAGGAAAGAATTGGGGACTCTCCCCTTCTTCCAACTCTTTCTACACTGCCAGGGCTAGAGTTCAGCCTAGTCGAGTTATCTCTAAGGCCTTATTGTCTTTTCTTAATCACAACTTCAATCAAGCCTTATCAGTTAAACGTACTCATTTATTCATTTAATCATACTCGGGGGGTTTGCTTGCCTCTTACCAACTATACCGGTTTCCACAACTGCTCTTTTTTTGAGCAGCCCTGGGTTAGGCTCATCCTAACTCTTAGGATAATTCAACATGCTTTCATGGAAAAATATTTTTCCCATAATGAATAATGAACATGTGCATCTTGCACACTACCATTCAGTTATCAGAATTGGTCAATATTCATTTATTAGTCTTCTTATTCATTACATGATATTTTTCAAAATGTAATCCAAGATTCTGGTGTATATATATAAGCTTGTGGCTTACTGCTTAATTCTCAACAGTCATTAAGGTTGTGACTTCGTTTTCCTGACAGAGTCTTCACACAATTCCTCCACAAGGAACTCCTTCACCATGCAACTTCCTTATTGCATATCCATCACTATTTGTGATGGCCTTAGCCTTGAGTTAGCTTTAGCTGTCTACCAAATATTCCCTTAAGGAATATAAATATGCATCTTTGTCATGTACCTAATTACGTATTCTGGTTTTGTTAACTTACATCCATGATGTATTTAACCATATTCATAATCCTAAGCCTACATGTAGCTGTCATAGGTATATTTCACAGCTCACATACATCTTTACTTTTAAGATCAATCAACTCGGGATTGTTCACAATCCTTCTCATGTGATTCCCAAAGGCATAATCATTTGCCTCTTATTATGAAAACATAACATCTTTGCTCATTTACCCTTCTATCTAATCATATTAGTCTTCCCTGAGAAAAGGGAATACAATCCCCTCAAGCTATTACTTGGAACAAAACATTCGTGACTCTTCAGAATGGGGTCAACCATGCATCCATAGTATTTGTTTGATCTGGAAAAGAGCGATTCTTGCTTTATATTTCCCTCATTTAGGCAGTCACCTCGTGTCTTTAGTATACCTATATTCTTACATTATACATGTGCTTGTACATGTAATATCATGCATACCTAACTGGTATTAAATCAGGCTTTATATCAAGAAGCTTCACAATGCATTAAATCCATGCACTCAAGCATAACACACACAAACCTAACCAAACATTTATCATGCAAGCTCATTGCTTGCACCCCTTCCATGTCATTCACACACATAGACATATCCGACTTCTATATCCTTTTTTTTTTCCAAGGATCTTCCAAGCATCCTTATGATCACGTATACACATTCATGTATATGTAGGTGCATCTATTGCACCTTTTTACCTAATGCATTCACTTGATAGTTTAATTTCATCATTAGTGTCCTTTAGTTTGAGACTTCAGTCACCTACAGGACTAATCTCATAGTCATACCTTGTGTTGGTGTTGTCTTCTCTCATGGATATAACCAATCAGGGTCACTTTCCTCTTTATGCGACAACGTCTTAGCAAGAAAACCTTCTTGCTTCAGCCTCCATAGGGTCTTACCCATCTCACTTTTCTGTGGTCATGAGGAGTTATATACTTCGATTTTAATATAAAGAAGTAATTATACAACCAAGGATCCTACCTGATTCTCTCAGATTCCTTTAGGCCCACAAAGGTATTAACCATTATATAACCAACCATCATCAATGCCTAATGTTCCAACTACCCATGCTTAGAGGTGGCGTCACTAACATCAGGTTTTTCGGCTTTCAGGATTCAACTACCCTTGACAGAACCCTGCCACCTTCAGCTATCCACATTCAAGTCTTATTATCAATGTTAATTAGCATATCCCTACTTAGGTAAGAGTAGTCGTCACTTTGACAAAGGGGTTAAAGAAATTCTTCTGTTAAAATTCAACAAGAATTCCCACAAAACACAAGTTCAATTTGCAGTCCTTCTCCTCAAGGAGTAAATGCAGATAACTATATCTCCTTACGCGACTCGTACATGAGTCCAAGTAGGCCAAGTGTTGTAACCATGCTCTGATAGGAATTTGTCACACACCCACTATGACAACTATATTTTTTTTTGTCTTTTCTTCGAGGGACAAAATCCCTGAATTTCTACGGGGCCTAGCGTAGACCATCCCTTCCCTTATCCTCCTCCAAGTGACCACAACCTAGCCTTAGCGCAAGCGCCTTTCGTAACTCGTGAGTTGGAGAGTCAAGGCTCTCGACTCCTCTTTCTCCAAACGTCGATACCCAAAATGCGATACGGGTATGGCTCCCTCCTCACTAGCGTCTGCTACATATAATTGTAGGCTAGGCTAAACACTAGCACTAATCGCAACTCATGACTTCGCGAATTGGAGTGTTGAGCCCTCGTGCTTCTCCTTTGTGAATCTCCGAAACACGAAAGGTCAATGTTACGTGGACTCTGCCAAAGCGACACATACACGCCACTTGTCTCCTCCGTTGTATTCTTCTTACGAGCTGTGTCGCTGCCGCCTGTTGCACGAGACCTCGGCTCTCGGAGTTTCACGACCTTAGCGATCAAGGTGCAACTTATTCACCCTTCGAAACCCCGAAACACGATAAGTCAACAATGGGTTGACTCTTTCCCAGGCGACATGTGTCCACCACCTGTCAACCACACAGTCCCCACCTAATGGATGTGCCACGTGTTCGCACGAGCCCCCGATGCTCGACACTTCGCGACTTCTGCAGTCGAAAAGAAATTCTTTCAACCTTTGAACCCTTGATACGCGATACCACGTGGAGGTTTTGATCCAACGGTTCTCCCATGGCTTGGATCCAATGGTCTGGATCCTTTCGTGATTTTGCGTATCGCGAGTCCTTAAAACTTTGCTCATTGACTCTTTCGAGTCGCGAGTAAGAGAAACGCTGAGCTTTCGCCACGTGCCATCCTTGATGGATGGCTACGATCAAATTGTGACTTCGCACATCACTAGTTCGAACAGTATGTTCTTTGACCTTCTTGCTCTACGAGTCAGCGAAATGCTGAGCTCTCGCCACACGTCCCTTTTGATGGACAACTCTGATGATTTCAAAACTTGTCTCGTGGAACTTCCTCTGGATCCAACAACTATTGGTCCGCACACTTTAGATCTGATGGCTCGGATCTGTTTTCGTCATGTGCTCACTTCTTGTTGTCTGGACGTGGATTTTGACGGTCCAGATCTCTCCTCTGCAACTAATCTAATGATAGTTGTCACTCCTCCTCCTGAGCTTGGAATTTCTCCCGTCTTGGAAGAATTCTCTAAGTGTCGAAGGCTTCGACCTTTGATTCCTCTGTGAGCCCTGTGACTTTGGGTCTCGTCTATGTTCCCCTTCACGCTGGTTACCTACACCCATCAAATCTTGCGAAGACTATAAGAGTCGAGGTGTTAACGCCTACACTCCTTCCTCAAATTTAACGGTCGTGACAGACCTTGGGTCCTCCCGAACGGATCTCGTCCGTTCATCTTCCAAACAAAAGGACATTCCCTTTCGATACTTGAATCTCACTATCCTCCCAGAGTCTCATCAATTATGAAGGACTTAAGAGATTTGCACTCTTTCTCCTGGACTTAACGCTTAGAAGAATTCTTCCGCGCACCCCTTACGTTCATTCATGAAGTCTAGAACTTAAGTGGTTCTCGATTTTTTCTTGCCTCACAAAGAGCCTGTGCGGATATGCACTACCTCTCCTGAGGTTAATCCACTCTGTCCTCGAAGGGACTCAGAACGATAGGAGGGTTGACGTGCGTAGAGGAAACTATACCCAAGGTTGATGAACTCACAGTTCATGACTCTAGCTTAAGACACTACAGAACTCAAGCATTTATGAGAACAAGTCATGTTCGAACCATATAATTTATTACTTGCCTAATTATACAGTCAAGCAGAAATAGAAGGGATACAATATATCCATTAAACATTCATTCATATTCCTGAAAACATTCACAGTATATCCAATTCATACACAAGATATCCGATTACTTATCTATTACAGGAGGTAGACAACTAACTGATTGTGGGTGTTCGTCCTTCCACCTGACCATAGGCATAAAGGCATTCATTCTTAGCACTCTGGCCACCCCCATGCCAAGCCATGATATCACCAGGGAATTCTCACACTTCTCGAGGGTTCTTCCTCCATTTTCGCTTCTATTTGGGTCATGTTCTCTGTAACTCAGAGCTTTCTCTCTCTCGGTTATGGCCTCGGCGAGGTTTCTCAAATTCTCCTTAGCATCAAGCTTGCGACCTTCAGTTCGTGACTCGCTCGAGAGCTCTGTGCATCTCCCTTGCGAGCTTACGCTCTTTTTTTTCCGGTGTCTCCTCTCCCATGTGTATCCCTCTTACCTTGGAAGGTTTTCCGACCTATCCTGTTCCTTCTGTCAGAAGGAAGCTCAGGTCTGCAGGTCCCTATGGTACTTCGGGCTGACAACCCATATTTCCATTCATGGGGGTGGTTGATAATTCAACCACCGGTCCTTTCTTCATTAACTGATTTTTCTCCTTGGGATCCAAAGGAGGTTATCATCCTCATCAAGGGAAATTTGCGGTTATTTGTCATAATGAACCCTCTCTTATAGTTTTCACATTATTCCTCTAGTGATATCATGGCCAGTACTTTCAAGGCTTCACCCCCACAGTTAGTCATTGGAAACTCAAACAATAATATATTTACATTGTCCTCATGCATTAGCATGGTAATTCCTATTTTATGATTAATTACAAATTGGGGGAAATAGGGTGTTGCATGTAACCTATAGCTCTGATACCACTCTATAACGTACCCAACACCCATGCTAAGTCTTGCCACTGTGGAAAATGAATTTGCTTGCTAAATACGAGTTTAAATATGCCCCATACATATAAAAGAAACCAAGGGGTAGCATGCCTATAAAAATGATGACAAAACAATATGTTGATTTACCCATGCTTTTACAACATTTATAAAATCATGAATGCATGAAAACCCAACAAAACATAACACATCATTCATATATAATTTACACAATGGAATAATCATAAATAACACAACAAAACACTTATTTGTTTATAAATATAACGAAATGGATGCATACGAAGGAGGAACCTCCCAACCATAGGCACTACTGCTCCAAATCTCAATAGTAGGCCACCCCCGAGCTGAGGCTATGAGTCCACAAGGAGATCTGGCCCTCTAGCTGTCAACTCTCCACACTCAACAACCCAAATCCAGACTCTACTCCTACAACAGTTCCAATCCACAAACTCTCTTCCCCACAACTTGCACAACCCAAGGAATGTACCCCCTTCACTACTCAGAGTTCCTTAGGATGTACCATTCATTTATTAGGGCTTCTAGTGCACTTGGTTGGACAATAATATCTTAGCTAGGGACTTGAGGAACTCTCAACTGTTCCAGAAGTTCTCACAACAACCTTCACAAGGATCTTGAGCCATTACCTCAACATGAAACACACTACAGGCTTACAACTTGTTTTACAAGCACACACACCTCATTTCAAAAATAACACACAACCAAACAATGACTGCCTTCAAGCACAACATGGATGGTGCTCTTCCCAACACTCATCTCTTTCTTTGCTTCCCAAAATCTACATGCAAAAACTATCCCTATTCTCCATATGAATTTCCTTCTTCTCCCTTGCTTGCTTGAATCTCACTCTTCCCAAAGATGTTTGTACTTTATCCCATGCTCTCCAATAACTATGTGATGCGATTCCTCACACCCACCCTCTTACATGAGTTTAATGATTAGATTTCGGAACACTCAACAACAAAATAAAAGGTTTACACAATGATAATACTTTCAGGAATGTGGGTTGGATTAATACCCAATAATAATCCCCCCTTGGACCTCTCTCTCTTGTGGAATCATATCCCCCCATCATTTTCATCCTCTCGTATCGCAACCAACGATTATTACTTTTACTAATCATTCAATGATCATAATATACAATTCGGCCTCAGGCCATATTAATCAATATGGGATCTTTTCCCCAATCATATCGATTTACCATCCTAATTCACATTTATAAAATTGCATTACAATTTGTGGGGATTAAAAATGGGTATGTTACATTCGATGTTCCATGGAGGTCTTGGTGCTTGTGTTGATGTAATAGTTGAAGTCCTAGGTTTTGAGGACTCAAGCCCTAGGGTGGAGAGGGCTAGAGTTATCTTACCTTGTACTTATGTGATGCAACATAGCTAGGGTTCTTAAACCGTAAGGAAGACAACAATTCTATTGTGGAGAGCCTGTGTGATACAATTTTGTTGCTAAATTTAAGAACTTGTGGGTGTTGATGCTAACTTGTTGTGGAGCTTTGGTGGTGGCCAGGATTTTCATTGTTTTCCCTAGCTATAGTTTGGAGAGTTATATATTGTACTAGATTTTTGATAATGCCATGGTATGTACATGTACTTCATTTCTTCTATATAATATATGAAGTTTTTTGTTGTCCAAGATTGTGTAATTGCAGATTTGATTTTTAGCTTGTGTTATCTTCTTGATTTGGTTTTTTTGTAGCACTTTTTGTTCATGTTGTTTTGACATAACACAGTGCTAGAATTGTTTTGTGATTTAACATATAACTTGGAGATAAGAGAATAATGTTTCTATTGTAAAATCTTATGTAATAAAGAGATTTTTAGATCTAGTATATGCTTGGATAAGTGTGTCCCAAGTGCTATACCTTGTTGGCATTGGAGTAAATTTGTTTGGTATCTTGAGTTTCAGTCTAGTGGTTTAGGATGAAAGGGAGTGAAGTATTTTTTGTTGTTAGTTGCTGTAATTAAATACTTCAAATCAACCCTAAGGATGAATAGTCACATGGATTATAATTTGGAAGCCTCTAGTAAGAGAGGTAATTTTTGATTTGCATTAATTCCATAAATTCAAAATTCAAACATGGTATTGGAGCTAATTTGACCAAGATTGCCTTCTTGCTAATTTGTAGGCAAAACAAATTAGTTGTTGTACCAAGGGGTGGTTGTTGGGTGGTGAAAACCTAGTTTGTTTGAGATGAGCACTTGCAATTGTGAATGGTTTGACAGGTTGAAAGCCTAATTTCTCTTGTGATGAGAGTGTGTTTTCACTTGATATAGGTGGTATATATACTGCATGGATGTTTGTTATGAAGTTATTTTCAATGAGTGAGATACCTAGGAGGACCTATGATCAATGGATGGTTTCTTCTGGGGATGATAATATGTTTCCACATGTGATAACTGGTATATATACTTGATTGTTGGCTGGTATGGATTTATTTTCAGCAGGCGAGATGCCCAAGAGGACTTGTGATAGGTGGTTGATTTATTCTAGTGGATACCAATATGTTGTACTTAACTTATGGATGACATGTATATATTTTCAATAGGTGTGATGTATAGGAGGACTTGTGTGATCTAGGTGGATATCGGTGGCCACCCACCTTTTCCAACTGGCTCAAAACAGTTTTCTGGCAATTTTGGTAATTTACTATTTTTGGTAGTTTTTCAGGTCTTGAACTTCCAGAGCCGTTTTGAGGCCCTAAACGATGTTTTTTGGGTATCTTTCATTCAAGAAATTTTATCATAAAATTTTGATCAACAGTTGTAGTCCTCGGATAGATCTTTCCAACGGGCTATCATATGCCTAAAATGGAGATCACATGCAAAAGTTACGACCCCGGGAAGTTGATGTATCAACTTACCCAAACGTGGCCCACATGACTTTTGGCGCTTCATCTCCCAGGGTTAGGTTGTTGGATGTCTAGGGTTTTTGACATTCCTGTTTATTGTAAAAAGGCCTTCAGAGCCTCATTGTAACTATCTTCTTGCGAATTCGAGTAGCTGTCACATCTCTTCTCAGAGATAAGCTGCCACCATTCTAGCGAGTCTTTCACTTTGTATTTTTATAGTCTCTGTACATTTCTTTCATTAATAGAAATCGTGTATTACTGTATCTCTATGTTTATGGTTGCATCTTTGATACATTTTTGTTATATTATTGGATATCCGTGATATCTTTGTGCATTTCTTTATTACATCTCCGCTCTCATTTCGTGTCGAAAATAATCCGGATCATTGTGATAGGTGGTTGATGGGTTTCAATAGTTTCCGTTGTATTTTCACTTGTTATAGGTGGATGCTATACTTGATTGATGACTAGTATGTGATCTATAGTTTATTGGGTGTGATTCCCAAGAGGAGCTATGATAGGTGGTTAATTGTTCTAGTGGATTCCAGTGTTTGGAGAGGATTGATGCTTATGATATGAATGCTTGACCATTTTATTGTTTGCTTATTTTTTGAACTCAAAGGGGGTTGATTCATTCTACGATAGATTGATGATTATTGTCCAATCTATTTTGGTTGAGTTATGACTCAAGAGCATACATGAATACCGACCTTGCTAAGCTTTAGTGAGTGTTAGAGATGGAGGGAGCTTCTATTGTTATCCCTTTGGGATGGTATTGGTTGTAGTAGATATTATAAAATTATGGAGAGATTGATCATGGATATGATAGCTAGTACAATGCTAATCTATTGGTGATATTATGCATTTGTGCTTTGTACCCGACCTTAGAGAGTGTATATTTCATGTTGTATTCTTCATATTTATACTCTTGATATGAATCATTTGGAATTGAATAAGGGTGTACAAGATCTAACTTGGAGATATGTTTAAAACTCTATGGTGGTGAAATTAATGATTGATTCCAAGCTTGTAGATGATGGGAGTATTGATGAGTACCAAGGACAAAGTTATTAGATTCTCTCAGGAAAAGGGAGTTAACCACGATGATACTCTTACTTTAGGCTTCTTTCAATAAGAGGGAGGCGACCTTGTTGAGGTTGTTGATTGAGTCATAAAAATATTTTAGTTGCATGAGAGGGATTCTTATGCTCATAGTCAATGATAACCCTTTATGGGCTATTGTTTCTTTTACCACGAGCTTGGTTTTTCAGGATCAATGAGTTGAAATGTATGCAAATTTATCTTTTTCTTTTGATAGATCTAATCCATATGTCTCAGTATTGTTGGAGATGTGATTACGTTTGTAGGATGTCCTAATTAATTCTTAATGTGGTGCCAAAATATTTTGGCTCGTGATGATGACTTTGGGATGATGGAGTTTTGACATGTTATTATTGATGCCTTCCTTGTCCTGAAGTGATTTCATAGTTTAGTAGGAAGTAATGATCCAATGTTATGTTCCTTCAGTTTCATAGATGGTGTTAGTTCTTTTGGGGCCCCTAATAGAGGGGAAGAGGTAGTAGCTTGGTTTTGTGGTATACACCAAGTGTCTTTGTTGTATTCACCTTTAATGTTCACCATCCATAGGTTGAGTGCAAATTTCTTGGTTGGAGAGAGGCACACCTTTGTGAGCAGTGATTGGTTGGACGCTGAGGTGCACAAACATGTACTTATGGGTATGAATCTTGTAGATTAGTTAATATGATCTATCATGATGGAGTGTGATTTCAACTTTGTGGAGGAGTTGGAGTTACAAGTTGTAAATTCAGAGGGATTTGATTGGTGTTACAAAAAACACTTTTATTGTAAAGAGGGAGTGTTGGCTTTTGGGGTTACATCAAAAGTGTTTTCACCTTGCTAGGAGAGTGCTATGTCTCCTAGCTCCTTGGCATTATAGTAAATTTGGGCCTAAAATGGCCCTCCTAAGGAAAATATTATAATAGTAAAACATATGCCACATCACAGTAAGCATATGACATCATACTAAGTTAGAGGTGTTATCTAGTGAAGGTTAATCTGCATTGTCTCATTAATGATAGTTGCCAAATAAGTTCGATTAATGTAGAGTTAAGAGGTGAGAGTAAAATAAATAAATACAAGTTTTAGATTTATATGCACACAATAAATGCAGTGTCTAAATATGTAGATTTGTATTATATTTTATTTTGAATAATTCATATTGATTAAATACACTATTACCTTTTTTATATACTTAATAATAAATTTAAAACTCAATAAAATAAAATTCTAATTAAATAATAGCGAAAATTTTAAAAATAACAATAATATATACTTATAATTTATATAATACATAATCTGTTATTATATATAATGCAATTGATTAATTATTATAAATAATAATAATAATCTAATTTTAAGGTCACAACCAAGCGACCATACACTAAATTGGTGTATGAGACCCCCTTGTCTGTGGGACAAGGGACTCCCTCCATGCATTGATTTGACTGTTAAAGTCTACGGAGATATACATACCCTACCCCCCTCTGGATTTGACTGGTAACTAATTGATTAGTTGTTAGTTATTATATATTATATAATAAAATTCACTATATAATATAATGACTTACATTATATAATATATTATATCAAATATAACAACTATGGAGTTATATTATATATTATATAATATAGTATTATATTATATATAAAAGTTGTTAAATTATATAAATCATTGTTTTATATGTTTATATATTATATAATTAGTTATTATATATCATTTTTTCTTTTAAAATAATTAATAACATAAAATGTTTATTGTATTTCAAAGTGATTCCATTATGATTTAAATTAATGTGAGATTTATTTTCAAAAGCATTCGGAGTAATGATACGATAAAATGTTTCTTGTATTCCAAAGTGATTCCATTATGATCTGAATTAATATGATATTTATTTTCAAAAGCATCAAAAGTAGTGATAATATAAAATACTCTATATTTAGTATTTTAAGAATATTATCATATCTCAAGATGATCTTACCAAAATCTTAATCAAGGTGAGGTTTATATGTAGGTCACTATTTCTAAATGAAAATATGACACATAATCATCTTTGACTTCTATAGTTTCAACTCAACGATTATCAATGACTCAAATTTACTCTAATGTAATTCTTCATGGACATATGAATGGCTCAGTTTATGTGGATGCTTGACCTTGGTTAGAGTGTTGTCATGGAACCCTTACCTAGGAGGTTGTTACCCTAATTGACATGTTGGATAACCTACTGCGTATGCATTGTTAGGAGTTAGTTAAGATCAACTTGGTCTAATGTGTCATTAGGTCAAAGTGTGTTTCTTAGTGTGTTTCTTTAGTGTGCATTAGTATGTATTTGTAGTTAGGTAATCCAACAATCACGATATGTTCCTGGCATACAGTGATCTGATGGATCATATTGTACTCAATATTAATGGCTACATTGATCCGTGGCTTAACACCTGATTGGTCCATGATCTCTATTTAAAGAGTGTTATCACAAAATTTGTAGTCCAGGAAAAGCCCAACCCAAGCCACAAATGTGTGACACAAATGGGAACAACTATCACTGTCACCTCAATAGATGTCTCCCTCGTTTTAGTGAAGGACAAGTCCAACACAAGGGAGGATTCCCGGTGACCCTAGGGGGATTGCGATGGAAGATGGAAAGTGATCGGAGAGTGCCCCTATAGGTCAAGGTAAAATATAGGAAAGAGGCTTGAGAAAGAGTCTAATGGGATGGTAAATGGTTGCCAAGGTAGTGTACCTGCAAAACAATGCTAGACCTATCTGGAACAAGACAATTTATGAAGATTAAAACCTTAAAACCAATGGGGAATCAACAAGAAACCTTGTTGTCACAAATATATATAGTAAATAAGTTATGACAACTACAAAATTAACCATCAAAATCAAGTGTATGATGTTGGAAAATGAAGCTAGCAACAAGTAGATAATTTTCAAATAATTAAACAAAGAATTTGATAGCAACAAAGGGTTGTTATTAAGTGTTATCAATAAGATTTCGTAACATCCTTATGGCTGTAGATTTTTTTTTCTACAACACTAAGTTCTAGCTACTAAAATCAACAAGTAAACCACCCAAACAATAACTTATGATCAATAGAACAATTACCAAGGCTTACAAGTGAATTTCAGTGGTAGAATAGTGAGAAAGAAAGTGAAAGAGAGTAATTTTTCTACATGCCTATTGGCTGTAGCTAAATTTTTTATTGCAACAGCTAGATTGCTTGGATAATAAAGACACCTTTAGGGAACACTATAGCTTAAAGCATGTAGAATTAAATTCAAAACTTGAACAATTCAATCTCCTTGATATCACGTTTACCAATGCACAATATTCAATCTCAAAAGAAAAAAATATTACTGCATTATCTATTGGGTTATGGGGTCTCTTGTTTATGATCTAGAGTTTATTACTCCTCTAGGCGTGTAATCCCTTTTACTCCCTAGAGTAAACAAACCTTAGCAAGGTAAATATACAAGGGTATAGTCCTTTTTACTCCTTGTAGCAATATTTGCAAATAGAATTTTCAATGACAACAAAGACAGATCTTTATGGAGGGTGTATGCCCTTATACTCCTCCAAGGATTTGGAAAAATAACCTTGAGATCAAGAAGAACATATAATTGCAGAAATTTCTTACATAATCCAAGAGATAACAAGGAAAACCCTTACTTATCAAGAATATTCCACCACAATTGCCAAGAAAAAAGCATCAAGAGAAGTCACTAGCCTCCTTCAACCAATAAACAAGTGAAGCATCCCAAAAGCACAAGAGACAATATGGAGTGAATTACCCAAGTAGGGATAAAATTTCAGCCAAGAATGTATGTAATTATCGAGTGAGTTGTATATAAAATGAAAGTGAGATGAACTCTATTTATATGAGGTCATCTAAAACCAATTTTTCCACATAAGTTTTTCAACAACAAATCAAAAGGAGGCCGACCCCCTTTATTTTTCTTTACAAATTAAAAATATAAAATTACATTAAGTAAATCCCTTAGAAGGGCGACAACATGCTCTAAAGGGTGACACTATGCCTCAAAAGTGAGACATTGAGCCTCTAGATGCAAGTCATTGGGATTAAAAAGGCCATGTGTCCATATCTCATGCTCTGGAGTGTCATGTCATGCATCTAACTTCTTCAAACGACATCGTTTCTCTTCCAGAACCATGAATCTCATCAAATACCTAACCCCCACATGACGTCAAGGCTAGGAAGGTGACGTCTTGGGCTTCCAAAGGCCAACGAACAAGTGCAAGGGGATATGATGTCACCACCTAGTGTTGTCCAAGTTCCTTCGAAGGAAATTTCTATCATCTCAAGTGTGCAATGGATTCAGGGTCCTCTGCCCATCCTGTGGGGTATTGCATCCATCCTTTGGGTTTTCAACCCCCCATGAAGATAAAAATGGCACAATCATCCATGGAATAGATTAAACCTAGCAAGGCCCTGAAAATACAAACAAGTACGCCCTCCAAGGGTCCACAAGTCACATGTTTCATGCCAAGTAAGCCACATTTAATAAAAGAACCACCCAAACATGTGCATTAAATCCCTCCTTTTCAAACTAAACAAATTTTCAAATACCTTATACAAATTACCAAATTTAGGTATGGGAGAGTTGTCATGGTGCCTTATTGGGTAGATCAATCCCCAAGTCAAGGAGTGTTTCCCAAGAAAACCCTTTCTAATTCATGTAATGAGTATGAGGTGGATGGGGGTATGACTTTTGGGTATGGGGTTCTTGACATATCAAGGGCTCATATTGTATCATTTATGGGTGCCTTTGTATAGGTTTTGTTGCATCCTCTTTTGCAATGCAACCTTTTTCCAAGTCCTTTTATTTTCCATTAATTGATTATGGTCCAAAACATTGAGTGCTATGTAAAATGGAAAGTAAGGAGCACCACAATGCCACTTGGAGCTAAGAACACATTGAGTTTCGTGTGCAAGGTGTTGGATTTTCCTTATTTACAGAGTATTAGTTTTACTAGTGTTCTTTTAATTTGTTACCATTAACATATATATCATGTACTGAGCAGTAGAAACATAAACAAAAGACATAAAAGAACACAAGATATTTATCCCAGGAAAACCCCAAATGGGGGAAAAACCCAACAACCTTTCTTAGATAGATTCCATTCACAAAACAAGTCCAATCAAATAAACCCTAGAACAAGTGCTAGCTTAACCATAAATACCACCCCAGCTGCAACAACAACACCATACAAAGGTAGCACACCTCCTTAAGGAGTAGCACACAAGAGAGAGATACCAAAAGACTGATCACAAATAAACTGTGCAGTTGTAGCTACTTCGTCACCTTCTCCAAACTTGCGACTTGATTTTGTGTAGCTGGGAGAGTGTGAGTGAGTGAATAAATGAGCCAAGACATCCTCTATTTATAGTATTCCTTGCAACTAGACTGGGCTAACTTCTTCTCTGGACAGGTGCTTTTTCATTATCACTTTATTCTTCTGGGCCGACTTCTCTTCTAGGGTATTTCAATATCCGTTCAATGGATCTCTTGCTTCCAGAATATTCTCCGCATATAAGAAAGGTCATCTGGGAGGGAAAGATCCTCCCACAGCTATCAAAACATCAACACTCCCTCTTAGCTAGGGAGGCATTTTTCACAGTGTCTTTATCTGGTAGTCCACTGACTACTCTGCAATATGCTAGCAGACACACGACTTCTATAATACCTTCGGTATCGAATCATTAGGCACAGTCTCTGTGATCAGACGATAACACATGTTATCACATAAGATTTTCAAGGTCTTGTGAGTCCATGGTTTCTACCTAGGTCTGTAGATTTGTTTGTTTCTCCTCTTTTTGCAGACCCGATCATAAGTTTTTCCTCTCAGCTTCTAGTTTTTCTACTGTTTGTTTCCACCTGTTTGATAGACCTATTTTTCATTGTTGGTTGCCTGAGAAATTTCGGCCCTAAGATTTTATTTTTATCTAAGGTCGATCACTGCTTCCTTTACCTCTGTGGCTGATCTTTTTTCTCTTGAGCCCTCAGCCAGTCATTCAAGTAAACTATATAGGCCGCAGTGATGAACACTAAGTGCAACACTTGAAGCAGTCTGATATAAAATCAAATCAAGTGAGCGAGAAAGATCAACTTTCAATGGTGAAGATTCATCAGATGGAGCGGATCGATGACCATCGGGTGATCGAGATCATACATTTGCTCCAATTTTAGTGTGGGACAGAGTTCCAAAATCGCGAGGCCGACCCTAGCCTTTGGTACCGAGAGGGACGCGTGGCGCAGGATCAACACTTCACTGACTCACAAAAAGGAGCGGTCAAAGGGATGAGTCACGAGGACTCGCGAAACACAAAGTCACGAAATAATCTGGGCCATCCATTTCAGAGGGATGCGTGTCATCCGATCCGAGGGATCGCGGTTTCGCGACCCAGATGCTTTGAGCATGAGGCACAATGTGAAATCATGAAACACAAAATCGCGACACACCTGAGAGATAGGCCCATGGTCACATCCCAGGGGCATATGGAAAGTGGGGCCTAAGAGAGGTAAGTGCCTGATTGAGCGACGGGTGGCCGAAGTTGTTCGAGGAGATGATCGTGGCTGTCAGATTTGAGGCAAATCTGACCGTCGAGCTAGATGGGTCATTTCGCGGGATCGAGTATCAAAACATTTGAAATTAGGGGAAGTGAAGACTCCCAAAATGAGAGATCCTGAAATTTCATATGGGATATGCGTAAGGTCATGGATCGAGGTCGCGTGGAGTGATGGATAGGAGATGCGCCAAGGGCAGAAAGCGCTCATTTTGGTCTCATCAGAGGATCTGCATGGTTTCGAGGTGTTGGGTTGTCTTGGAGGAGTCGTGAACATCTCTTGGAACATTCATGGGTGTTAGAATCCATCCCTATCCTGATGCAGGTAGTTAATGAAAATAGGGAAGGTGGTTGAAACCTCTTTTCAACACATAAATGGAAATCATGTAAAATCTGACCGTGGAGGGCAGACTGTCAGCTGAAAATTCCCTGTCATGGATTTTCTTATGAAGCCCATACCGATCTGATCTTGCATCTGACAGAAGAATGCAAGTGCATCCTGATAGAAGAAGATACAGACACCAAGCCTTGAATACAGTGAACAAAGCACACTTATGTGGGGAGCAAGTTGCTTCAAGTATATATACTCAGTTTTTACATTTTGTAATGGTCGATGGTTGAGCTAAGCTCTTGTATTGTAAAGTTTTAATGAAGCCTCTGGTTCTCTGGTTATGAGTTTCCTTTTGAGACTTCTTGTTTAATGGAAGTCAACTTTCCTATCATCTCTTTTGCTTCTGATATTGAAGACTCGGGCATGGGTGATCCAGTCCAGTTGTTGTGACTGTATTGTAATGTATGTTTGATTGCAATATTGTTATGACGTTTTCAGTTTCTTGAAGTTTTAGGTTCAAGAAGATCTTGCATCCAGAGATTTTCCTCCTTAGGCTACTGGAAGACCCAATGTCCACAACATACCTCTACATTTCCTCACCCGTTCTCCCCCTTACTCATCACTATACTACAACTTACTGACTGAAGTTAGATCAAGACCTCATCTGCTTATGCATGCCAGCCCAATTTTTCTGAGTTAAAGCGCTATAATCCTGAGACTGCGTCCATTAGACCACCCTTAAATTTATTCATTGTGACATAAAACTGATGGGTACTGGGCTTACCTCTTCCACAATCTAGAGGTGAATTCTAGTGATAACAACACACACAACTACATAAAAAACATATGGTAATATCCATGATAATCAACTAGTAACACATAACTACTACAATTTCGTCCAATATATCACAACTGCTGCCAAGTATTGCACAACTACTGTCCAGTGACACACAGTCACTACGAGTGGAACACATCCATTGTAGTAGCACACAACTACTGTCTAAATTCACATAGCCTCCACTAGTGGAACACATCCACCGAAGTAGAACACAACTACTGTCCGAAGTCACATAGCCTCTGCTAGTGGAACACATCCACTGTAGTAGCACACAACTACCCTCCAGAGACACACACTATTTTCCAGTGGTACACAACCACTGAAATAGCACAAAACTACTGTCCAGAGACACAAAGTCTCCACCAGTGGTACACAACCACCAAAGTAACACACATATACTGTCTAGAGACACACAGTCTCTGGCAATGGTACACAACCACTGAAGTAGCACACAACTACTGTCCGAATTCACACAGTCTCTGCCAGAGTCTTACAACTACGTGTGTGATGTTTCTTCTCTCAGCAGGTCCGACACTGCATTACCCCCTCAGTCACCTCACGTGACCGATATAGGGAACCCTTGGCCAGATGGGTTATTCGACATGAGAAGAAACAACACACCTCCCTCTCAATGAGGGTGGACATTCGACAACACTCCAAGCTTGTCCTTGAAGTACTCATACTTCACTCTTGACAAGGGATTGGTGAGAATGTCCACTATCTGCTCGTCCGTGGATATGTACTGGAGCTCCACATCTCTTCTCTCCACTATGTACCAGATGTAATGATATTTGATCTCTGTATGATTAGATCTGTCATGGAATGCATGGTTCTTGGTAAGATTCTCTTAACTTTGATTATCACAAAATATCAAAGTTGGCTCCAATTCTAGATCAAATATCCTAGCTAGCAACTTCCTAAGCCACATTGCTTCACAAATTTCCACGCTTGCTGCGATATACTCTGCTTTTGATGTACTAAGTGCCACTGATGTATTCTTCCTGCTCAACCATTAGATCATGCCTGATCCCATACTAAAACAACATCCAAAAGTACTCTTCCGATCCACTGCACTCCTTGCCCAGTCAAAATCTATATATCCCTGCAAATTCACATCTCCACTTGAAACATATCTCAATCCATATCCAACCGTACCATGAAGGTACCTCAACATATGCTTTGATGCTATCCAATGTACCTGTCTAGGTTAAACCATGTGTTGATTCAAGGTATTTACTGCAAAGCATATGTCTGGCCTAGTGTTAACTAGGTACATCAAGGATCCAATCAACTGTCTGCACATTATGGGATCCACCAAATCTAAAGATTTGTCACTTAAGAGCTTCAGATTTATCATCATGGGTGTGGTTACGGACTTGCAGTCCATCATCCTGAATCTCTATAGAATCTCAACAGTATATTTTCCTTGGCTAAGGAAAATCTCATCTGATCTCTGACACACTTCCAATCCTAGGAAGTAATGCATCATATCTATATCCTTCATCTCGAACTCTGAAGAGATATCCCTCTTTCACCCAACTATGATATTCTCATCTCCTATTAGAAACATGTCATCCACATGTAGGATTAATGGGAAACCATCAAATAAATGTCTGATATGGCATATCATGCCCTGGGTGCCTGCTTAGGCCCATATAAATCCTTCTTCAATCTACAAACATGGGACTCCTTCTCATGTATATTATGGTTTCTCTATGTACACTTCTTCTGGTTACTGGAGCAAGTGTCTCATCATAATATTATCCCTCTTTCTGGGAGAATCCTCAGGCCAGAAATCAAGATTTGTACTTTTCTATGCTACCATCTGCAACATGCTTGATCTTGTATCTTCTTCAATGGTGGAAGGATCTAAATCAATGATGCTACTCATCAACGTCACATAGCTGGAAAACATGTGTGGTTTCTGGAACTGAGGAAAAATCTATATCCTATTCCTTTTTACTGTCTTCCTCCCCTGTCATTGCGCTAAGGTCTATCAATATAAGGGAATCTTCCCAGGAGATATCACATCTCCTAGAAGCCTCTAAATCTTCGATCTAGCCCCCTCAACTCATGACACCTGTCTGTCAGTCCTGGAAGACATCTCTCTCTCTCTCTCCTATATGAATCTGAGAAGGAATACTTTCTGAATGAAAGTCTCTAATCTAGTGACTTTCTCTGAGATCATGCTCACTCTGAATCTGCATGATCCCTCTGAAGCTTGACTCTCTTTTAGTCTATACGATCTCCGAAGCCACTTGCTTCCGCTGCATATGTTGACTTCTTCTGAAGTCTGATCTCCTATGGACTTTGCTGGGATGTTTCTCCTCCCTACTGGATCCTAAGGGTTGAATCCCTATGAAATCTATCTCCTTCTGAGCTAGTACTTGGTGGGGCTGCCTGCCTCACCACTGGTGGAGTCATCTTGTTCTCTTCATAGTATGGTTTATTAATGTCATGTATCTGTATGATAACATGCTTGTTTACTGCATCATTTCTAGGTAGGCCCTTCTGGCACTACTGATTCTTCCTGATGATCTGAAGAGTGGTAAAATTAAATGTACGGTCATCTTTGGAGCCTTCTTCTCCTCACAATCAATCTCCATAAGAGATACTCTTCTTCATTATTCATTCACATGGGTGTGTACGTTCGTGTACGCAGTTCTATGTCTTGACTAGAGTTTGTCTAAATATTTTCCTCCTGCAACCGTCATCATATATCCTTCTCATAGCTATCACCTGTGACCTTCCCAGAACAAGAGACATGAACAACATTTCCATGGTAACCTCCATGGAATGGTTAATAATCAAGAACATCTCCTAGAGGAGATAAATTTCATCTTGTAGACAAGTATATCATTAACAATGAGAATTTTCTTAATGGTAATCATACCAACAATATTCATGTGTGCCTAAACATTTGATAGCAATAGAAAAATACTGCTATCCTAGGTACAACACTTTCTTAAGCAACAACAATATAAAATATCAAACCTGATATGAAAAATTGGAGTCTGGTGTTGTTGTTCTGCTTGAGTTTCCTTCTATCGTTCATATGAGAAACACCATTGTCTAAAAGATAAATTCTTCATCCTTCGATGCCTTTGAGTGCTCTTCGGCTTCTGCTACATGTGCATGGTGTTTCTTCTTCTCCTTTTCTTTCTCATGTTTGTGAGGACATTGTGCGACATAATGTCCCATCTTCCTGCAATTGAAGCATTGAACATTTGACACATCCCTCTTACAACGTGGCTTCTTATACCTCCTTGGAATTCCTTCTTCTCTTTCCTTTCTCTTCTTCACTTGTGATGCAAGTGCTTGGTTTTCCTCATCATCTACCTTTTGTTTCTTGGACATCAATCTAGATTCCTATTGAGAGAAATCTGCCCATAACTTTTCAAACTTGGGTAACTTCCTTCTTGCACAAATTCCTTGGAAAAATGGATCCCAATAGGGAGGGAAACCATTTAGCGTAGTGGTTAATATTTCAACATCTTCTACTGGATCTCCAATGGATTCTAGTTCGTCTTTGATCTGTGAGATCCTTGTAAAGAAGTTGTTATCATCTATGATTTGTTCAAAGTCACATTTCTGAGTTGATGTCGTAGGGTAAGCTTCTGACCGGTGTTCTTGATTTCATAGAGTCTAGTTATGGCATCAAACATCTCCTTTGCCATATTTAGTTCTGATATATTGGGTATCAAGTGATCCTTGATTGAGTTTGTCAAGATCCTCTTGGTGTTGACCTCATTCTTCTTAAACTCTATATTTGCTTCTTCGTCTTCGAGTTTTGGAAGCATATTATTGACGTGATCCAATAATTCATTCTCTTCTATAATGAGTTGTATTCTATGCTTCCAGGATCTGAATTTATCTGCTCCATCCAATCTATCCTCAACTCTCATACTGGTTGACATTTTTGCCGGTAGAAACCATAGCACTGAAAAAAACCCTCGATTCTTCAAACTTCACCAAACTACACACTGAGGGTTTCAGGGGGTGCGCTAGGTTAGGGTGCACTGCTCTGTGAAGGAATTATTCCCAACATCCTTGGGATAATGCTCAATGAGATTGACAAAGTATTGCAACTACAAGGTGTTGCAAGGTGCTGCTGTAGCGATCTTCCATCTAGTGGTCAAACTGTTCTGAAGGTAACCAACTCTGATACCATGTTGGATTTTATTTATTTACAAAGAATCGATGTTACTAGTGTTATTTTACTTTGTTACCATTAAAATATATATCATGTACTGAGCAGTATCAACATAAACAAGAGATAGAAAAGAACACAATATATTTATCTTGGGAAAATCCCAAATGGGGGAAAAACCCAACAACTTTTCTTAGATAGATTCTGTTCACAAAACAAGTCTAATCAGATAAACCCTAGAAAAAATGCTAGCTTAAACATAAATACCACACCATATGCAGCAACATCACCATACAAAGGTAGCACACCTCCTCAAGGAGTAGCGCACAAGATAGAGATACCAAAAGACTGGACACGAATAAACTGTGCAGCTGCAGCTACTGCGTCACCTCCTCCAAACTTGTGCCTTGCTTCTGTGTAGCTGGGAGAGTGTGAGTGAGTGAACAAATGAACCAAGATGTCCTCTATTTATAGTCTTCCTGGCCACTAGACTAGGCCGACTTCTTCTCTGGACAAGTGTCTTTTCATTATTACTTTATTCTTCTGGGCTGACTTCTCTTCTAGGGTATTTCAATATCTGTTCAATGGATCTCTTGCTTCTAGAATATTCTCCGCATATAAGAAAGGTCATATGGGAGGGAAAGATCCCCCCACAGCTACCAAAACATCAACACAAGGAAAGTAAAAGACACTGCAAATGCATTCCCTTAATAAGCAGGATATTTATTAATCATGTGTGTTTTTTTTTAAATGTCCTCGAATTTTATGGAGAAGCATTTTATTTCTCTCAGAACCTTAGGGCGAGCGTCTAGAGGATAATTTATCGCTTTTATCTCTTTCCAGCTACAAAATTTTTGGGCCTTTATCCCCTTCTTCCCAGGAAATGAGGTACAATCCCTTCTTGGGGTCAATAAGCCCAAAAACCCAAAAGAGGATTGAAAATAAGGGGAGAAGAGTGGAAAATGATAATTATGTGCAAAAATGGTACGATGACCCTTCAATGATACCCCCTAGTAGAAACCCTTTCCCCGAGGGTGACCCACTTACTAGGAAAACATGTCAACCACCAAGGTGAAATGAGGAAAAAATAATAACTTCCAAGCAAATGTATTCATAATCAAGAAATGACTCTTTGAAACATGTTCAAATGCTTCAATTATTAAAATGACACTTTCCAAGAGACCACACTTGTTACCTTGTGAAGCAAGATTTTTTTTCCTTTGTGGGCCAAGTTGGTGTGGTGGACGCTGCTGCAGTCAATCAAATGATGATGTGTGGTAAGAAAAGGGGCTCTTCCTGCTCATCTGGATCTTGACACTCCATTTATTCAACCTGCAGGCCTCAAGACATCATCTCCTTTGTTACACCTAGCTTGTGGGGGGTAACAAAGAGCATGGAGGGTCATTTACCAATGATCAATTGTGAGAAACTCTCGTAAATATATCAACAATATTTTTCTTTTGCATTAATAAATTGCTCCAAGTGGCCACGTTGGTTGGAGTCGTGGATTTTTCCCCATAGGGGTTTTACCACATCAAAACATCGGTGTTTTGATATTTGATATGGTTGTGTGAGTGGTTACGGAAGGTGTTCGCCCTCTGTTGGAATACCCGTGTTGTCGGACATGCTATTAGAGCACATTTGAAGACCCGCTCCCATTGTAGATCGATATCTTGAAACCATGTTGCCACATCTATGGTTTCTTCTATCTCTGTAGATTTGTAGGCTGAGAGGACCGTTCCATTGCTTCCAGAGTGCTCATTTCAGTTCAGAGCACTTTTTCATGTTTCACTCGAAAAGGTTTCCATTTGCCTAAGATACAACCATTTTAGTTATATCCAGAGGTATAAAGCCCGAATACGCCCTTTTTATTTTTTTGCAGAGATAATATTTCAGTTTTATTTAGGTTTTCTATGTTTTTATTTCTGGGTTGCTTCTTTTTTTGATCTACGTATGCTCTTTTCCCTGCACTCTATGCGATCTCGATAGATCAGAAACATAGCATAATTTTTTTTCTTATCTGCATATGCTCTTTTCTGTGCACTTTGTTAGATATCGGTAAATAAAAAACATAGAGAAAATTTTCATTTTCTGGGTAAACTAACCAAGATCTAAACCTTGTTGTCATCGAGAAGCGAAATTTTTTTCGTGTGAAAATAGTTTTTTTTGATCAAGCTATCCAAGGCCATCTTCAACAACAACAAAAATCCTCCTTCTATAGACTATAATGTGTTTTTCGCTAGCTCACTTGGTTAAAACTTACTTTACTTAGTAAGAGGTCTTGAGTTGAAGTCTATTTTTTGTTACTTTTTTTGAAAAAAAGTTAATGCATTCATTTTAAAGTGCATTTCACTTAAGTTATAAAAGTGAATCACTATTAAATAACTTTAATATTTTATTTTAAGTTATTTTGCATGCAACTTTCACATTTACAAAGTAACTTCATTGCAAAAGTGATCCATGCTTATTCTATAAAAATGGGTCACTTCATAAATAACTTATAAAAGTAAGCTTATAGGAACAGTTAGGAGGAACATCACCACGTGGACCAACTTCTATTTTCCACATGGCTCTTTGGTTACCGTTTATGCATTTTTTCAAAAGGGCATAATTTTCACATCCGAAGTCCATTTTCAGAGCCGTTTTTTTTGAAACAACCTATTTTTTCAATATATTTCCATCCATACCATCAATTTCCTATTTATATTTATATTTTAATATGGAATATCCCAATGATATTTTTCTTACAAGTACCAACTACTTCTCATGGAAATCCCATATGGAGGATGTATTAAGAAGTAAAAGATTGTACTGAATTACCTTGGGGAAATAAATAGAGCACGCTGATGATGAAAATAAAGGAAAATGGGAAAATAAGAATGAGGAAGAATGTTGAATGATCAAAATGTCCATATCTCTTGATTTAAGGTTTCACCTTCAAGGAATTGATGAGCCCGATGATTCTTGGGAAAAACTTGAAGTTGTGTTTGGTAAACACAATATTATTCGATCCCACCAGTAGGAGAATGAGTTAATGACCTTAGGTACAAATGATTTTCCTTGCATTGAACATTACTTATCTAATTTCAAAACACTTATACTTTTATGCATAGAATGAAAAATAGATCCGTCGGAAGATCGATGCATATATGTTATTCTTGGTAAGCTTGGCAACACATAGTTTGTTTTTGTATATACCTTTTATGCCACTAGAGAAGCTCTACGAAGTGCTTATAAAAACCTTCTCTTGAATCCTTTTGTGATTCTATGATTCGAGAGAAATATAAGATTCTACTACTTGGATTGATTAGCATTGTAGGTACATCCAACAAAGCCTCAGTGGCCCAACAAAAAGATAAATCTAAGAATTTGAAGAAGTAACATCCTTGCCACAAAAACAAGAAAAACAAGGGTACCAAACCCTCTCAACGAGCTTTCCTTCCTAATGGTGACAAAGGAGAAAAATCCAAAAGTAAGAATACTGACAAACATTGTAACTTTTGTGGGAAAGATGGTCACGGGGAGTCCAAATGTTTTAAGAAGATATCATCTTTGGAAGAAACAATGAAGAAGAACAACATCAATATTGATTCTTCTTCTTCTTTTTCTCATGGACATGCACTTTCTGCTTTTGGTTTCTCCTTAAATATAACTTCTACTTCATCTTTTGATGAACGACTCATTGATTCTAAAGCATCTTATCATATGGCTAAGGATAATGACATATTTTCTAATATCAATGAATGTAACACCAAGAAAATATTTGTTGGTGATGATAGCTCTATTAGTGTTGTAGGGTATGGAATAGTTCAGGTAGATAATGGTCATTTCAATGATGTATTATGTGGTCCTAGTCTTTTCTGCAACCTTCTATCAGTGTATCAAATCACTCATTCAGGTGAAGGTAAAACCATAGAGTTTTCACCACAACAAGTTGTAATAAAGGATCTAAAATATCCTAAGCATGTTCTCACAACTACAATTGTTGATGATATTACCAGGTTTACAAGTTTGACAACTTTGGGTCATCAACTTTTCCATCAGTTTTTGTTGCTTAGAGTGATGACTTGAGAAAACTTTGGCATGAGTGGTTTGGTCATCTAAACTATTGCTCATTGAAATAACTATGTAATCAACAAATGGTGACCGAT